>JAFMPE010024439.1:0-15725 GCA_024759925.1 Ficus religiosa | reverse complement strand
GAAAACAAGGTAAGTACAACTCCGCCTACAGCATAGGCTTTTGTTGGTACTTACCCAAGTATGTTTGATTGTATGTTATGATGTTTGTTGTGATGAATGTTAGAATTGTATGATACATGGCTATGTTATGGGATATGTTATGATAAGACATGTTTATGAATTATGTATGTGAGACATCATGATGCATGTCCACGAATAAGAGTAAAGACCAAAGTATGAAGGAAGAAAAGATAAGTATAACGACAAGCAAGCTTGCCTATGTCGTACCGACCCGTCCAAGGTCGGGTTGGACTATAGTTTGAGTTAGAAATTGACTGGCCGTCCCAACCACTCCATAGTTGCATGCCCGGTACGACCACTTATGTAAGGGGCCCATAAGTAAGTTAAGTTAAGTTAAGATAAGTTATGAAACTATGTATGCAAGAATAAGAAAGCATAAAGAAGCATAAATGGCACATGCATGATTAAGAATAAGATGTTATGATTATGTCATGTTATGTTACGCTATGTTATGATTGTGTTGTGTTGCGGTATAGTAGTTGTACTTGCTAAGCGAAAGCTCACTGTCTTACGTCTATGCTGTAGGTAAACAACCTGCTGGCAATTGTTGATACAAGATGGTGCAGCGTGGCGGGGCAAGCTGTGAAATGTGGGAACATTACCGCTACGCATTTCGTTTTATTTATGTATATTACTTCGGTGATCGAACAACTTTATTAAATTATCGTTTGTACGTTTAGATACACTGTATAAAAAAAAAATTTCCACTGTATTACGCTACTTGAACAAGTATGTAAGCATGTATGTATGTATGGTAACGGCCTGTGCTAGGTGGGTCGTTACAAGACCTATGCCTTTTCCACTGCCGTTTATCTCATCAACCGCATGCCTATTCCTAAACTCCAACTTTCGTCTCCATATGAGCTTCTTTTTGGGTCTTCCCTGAACTACTATAAACTTCATGTCTTTGGTTGTTTGTGTTACCCTTAGCTCCGTCCCTATTTTAAACACAAACTAGCTTAACGCTCAGTCCCGCGTGTCTTTCTTAGTTATTCTCTCACTCAAAGTCTTATCTCTGCCTTGATCCATCCACAAACAAACTCTACGTTTCACGTTATGTCAAATTTCTTGAGTCTAATTTTTTCCATTCTTATTTCTTCCAGGTCAAGTTTCTCATTCTAAGTTTGTCAACATCTCTGATTGGCTTCCATTGGTCATTTATCCTCCTTTCTAGTCCTTGTCTCAAGGGCCACTCAACTCATCATTTGCATCTACCCCTACAACGCTACCTTCGAGCGAGGTTCTGCCACAACCGGTCGACCAGACAAAACCAACTGGTCAATCTGACCCTTCTCTAGAAAATAACTCCGAAAACTTCTGTCATCTGATTGATTGGACATTATCAATGGGTCAACCAGAAACTAACCCAGATCCCTCATTCGAAGCACTCCACTCTTCGGTCAACCAGACACCCTAAACCGGACAATTGGATGAACCCACTAAGTCAATTTTCAAAACCCTTTGCCCACTGGTTGACCGGACAACCGTAGATGGTCAATCGAACACCTCAGAACCACGAGTCATCATCACCCAGTTTCAAACACAACATTTTCAAACCCATTTAGAAACTCAATCTTAATGCTCAGCTTTACTCTTTTGACTCCCTTGAACCTACAATTATGACCCAGGCACTCAAAGATCACAAATGGCATCATGCCATGTCAGAAGAGTATGATGTTCTTATTCGGAATGGTACATGGGAACTTGTTCCCCAGGTCCCACGTAAAACTTAGTCAGGTATAAGTGGATTTTTCGTACTAAATGTCTTCCTAATGGTTCTATTGACAGGTACAAAGATCATTTAGTCATGAAGAGATTTCATCAACGTTTGAGTGTCGACTACCATGACACCTTTAGTCTTGTGATCAAACCAATAACCGTTCGCATGGTTCTCAGTCTAGCCATCAGTTATGAGGGGTCACTATGACAACTTGATATTAACAATGTCTTTCTTTAAGGCCATTTATCAGAGGATGTCTTTATGGTTCAACCACTTGGATTCATTGATGGAGATCGTCTTACTCATGTGTGCAAACTACGCAAAGCTATTTATGGTCTCAAGCAAGCTCCCTATGCTTGGTACCATGAACTACGTTAGTTCCTCGTTGCCTCAGGCTTCTCCAACTCTCATGCTTACACCTCCTTGTTTGTCCTCAACACAGGTGGAACTATAACCTACGTATTTGTTTATGTTGATGCCATAATTATCACAGGAAACAATGATCAGGCCATACAAAATTTCGCTCAAGGATCTTGGCTCTCTCTCATTCTCTTTGGGTGTTGAAGTCATTCTGCACCCTCATGGTTTGTTTTTGTCCCGACGAAGATACATCCATGATCTTCTGACCCGCAGATATATGACAGATGCTAAGCCAATTCTCACATAGCTAGTAACTACTCCGACTCTAACACTACACTCAGGCACATCATTATCAGATCTAGTTGAGTACAAGGCAATTGTGAGGAGTCTTCACTATCTATCTCTCACCCGTCTTGATATATCCTTTACAGTCAAAAAGCTTTTACAATTTGTACACCACCCAACAACTGACCATTGGAATGTTGTGAAACGAATTTTGCACTATCTTTGTGGAACCCATGATCAGGGTCATGTTCTTCATTATGCATCCTTTTTGTCTCTTTATGCCTTCTCTGATGCAGATTAGGCTGGCATCAAGGATGATTATACTTCCACCAATGCCTACATTGTATATCTCGGCAACAACCTGAATTCTTAGAGCTCAAAGAAGCAATGTACCGTGGCTCGCTCCTCCACAGAGGTCGAATATCGATCTGTTGCTGCCACTGTTGCTAAATTGAGTTGGGTACATTCTCTTTTAACTGAACTTGGCGTATTTGTACCTCGGTGGTCTATTGTAACAATGTTGATGCAACTCATCTTTACTTCAACCTAGTTTTTTACTCACGTATGTAGCATGTTGCATTAGACTATCACTTCATTTGCGATCAAGTTCAAAGTAGTGCTTTCGAGTTGCCCATGTCTCGTTCGAGGACCAATTAGCTAATGCGCTTACTAAGCCTCTACGTCATGATCGTTTCCTATACTTCAAACCAAGATTGGACTCTCTTCTTGGAGCTCCATCTTGGGGGGGCTTATTAGAGGATGTACATAATTGTAATTTTGTATATTAATTAGATTCTTTGATTTGTAGAATCCTTGATTCAAGGAAATCAATTAGATAAGGAAAGTTTGAATTTTGTAATCATCTAGATTTAGGAAAGTTTACAGTTGTAAATCATGTATACATATGCAATCACATCAATGGAAAAGCTATGCCATAATTTTCAAATCCCCAAAATCTCTTTAGTTTGTCCATTTTAATAGTGGGAAGTCAACCGCTAGCAAGAACTCTACTTTTTTTTGCCTTATTCCCAAAGTCAACGGACCAAAAAAATGTCTCGGAGTTCAGAACCATTAGTTTGTGCTATGCTGTCCACAAGATTGTCTCCAAGGCTATTGCAAACAGACTCAAAGTGGAGTTGTGAAAAGTTCTCCAAAATTATTCAGTGGTGGAAAAAGAAAACTAATTAGGATGGACAAAAGAGAAGAGAAAAGATATTTAACTAGGGTGAATTTGCAAAAATTGTTTTCTTAGGGTAAATAGGGGAAAAGAAATATGATGGTTTATTTTTAAAAGAACATTTCAGTGGGAGTTTTATAAGGAAAATTGAATAATTTTTATGGTAAAAAAAGAAAAAACCAGAGGGAAGGTAAAGTATTTAAAAAAAAAAAAAAAAAAAAAACCCAACAAGACGAAGATTTTGAACAATACTACAAAATGGTAGTCGTGTCTTATAATGTAGTTGGAAATCCTACTATTTAAATTTTAACTATATATATTTTAAACTTGATGCCCTACCTTACCTTAAGAACCCATTTAGTGCGGGTCAAACTCATCCCATCACGCACCATTTACGTCCATAGTTTGGAGATTGGAGTAGATGTGATACTTCAGAATCTTTGGAAGGCAAGCTGCAGTTCCTAGTTAGGTGAAGATTCAAGATTGGCATGCTTTTCATGAAGCGTTGACGGCATGAACTCATCTTGTCAGACGTGGGGTGAAGGCTGTCCAGGCTTGTTCTCGGTGTCCTCTACTGCTGAATACCACGCATGCTTTGTGGGCTTGCTTGGAAGCGAAGGAGATTTGGGCCACTAAGTACACTTTGGCCCATTCTCAATCACTTCTTGGGTGGGCCATTTAGCTCATTTCGTATTCTTGTGGCTGTTGAGGTGCTTTTGATAGGCAGATTTTTGGGAGTTTTACTCCTATTATTGGTGCGTGTTAAATACTTGTTACGCTCTTGCACAGGGTTTTTCAATATGGATGATCGAGACTGAAGCAAGAGCACCGAAGTCAAATGTTATTGACGACATTCGAGATACTTTTTCTCAAGATTGTGGTGGTACTATAATGCAGGAGCATACTTGAACTTGGGAGGTGGCTTACGTTGGCTTCGGTCTTGAAGAAGTGCTTGAGCTTGTCCGTTTGGTGACCCTAAGGATTCGTAAGGGACTCCTCGAAGTAAGGGCCCAAACAGATGGTGCTTGGAGTGGATTTCCGAGTCTGATAATAGGTTATGTTTAAAGGAATTGATTGCGCCTCTCACATCAGTTGCAACTTTTGGAAGAAATGGTTGTGTCACTCCTACATCATATTGTCTCTTACAGTTCCTCTTCAGGGAATGTTATAGCCCACTTTTTAGCACGTTATGTTATTTCATCATCCATTAATTTATTTTGTGTTGACTGTCAAACAACAGTTTCTTAAAGCATTTGTAAGATCTGATTTGATCGATTAGTGAAATGAAATTCCTAATTTAAAAAGAAAATCAGTTAATATGTAAATTCTCGTTGAACCGAAAATGGAACATGAAATTTTGCAAGGAATTTAAGTTCCGCATGAGCCATGACACAATGTCTTAGCATTGTCCCTCTTTCTTGTCATCAAAACTTAAAAATGTCCAACAAAACAATTTCTTCCTTTTGTTTGGAGAAAAATTTAGTGAAGAGCTAATTATATTTGAAGTAAGATCATCTCCAAAACATTTTCCTAAACGAACGTTATTTTTGCTACAAAAGAATTTGAAAAACAACATTATCTTACTTTATTCTCAAATATAATGCAATTACTACTTTTTATTAGTGTTATTTATTTATTTTTAGTAATTTTGGTCAGTATTGTTATGCTTTGAAACTTGTAAAAGTAAACTTTTAGTATTTAAATAAATTGAAAATCAAAGTATTATCATAAATCATATGAAAAAGTCAAGGCAACAACCAATAAAACTCAAATGTTAAATTTATCATTGACAATACTTTGTGGTAAGTTTGTAATAATGTTTAGCATACAGTAAATTTGACATAAAAAATAGCACTATGTTGGAGAACTTTTTTTTAATTCAAATGTCAAAATTTACTATTGACACAATAATTTAGTAAGAAAAATTAGGCTTGGTGACCTATTTAAATTACCTAATCTAATAGATAGCCAAACTTTCATTCATTTAATTAAATGGACTAATGTATATGTTTTGGTCAATTAATTTTAATTGGTAAATAGCTCTATTGGTCACTGAACTTTTAATAAAGGTATTGATTGGTTCCTAAACTTTTTTTTCTTGATTGATCAATCCCTAAACTTTTTAAAATGGTGCGAATTAATCATTTTTAATGACAAAAGTTTAATTTCTTGTAATTTTGTTTCACGTGAGAGTCACATGACACATATTTCCTTTAAAAAGACAAAAACAATAGATAACATTTCTGAAAAATAAATAATTAAAAAAAGTACTTCTTCCTCAACTCACTACTTGGAGATGCAAATGGTAGTCCGAAATATGGACAAACCAAATCCAATGAGTCTCTCCGTAGCTTCTTGGTCTCCTCTTTCTTTCAAAACAAACTCATTCAATTACGAAGAAAGACAGAAAGCATCTAACCCTAGAGCATTGCGTTGGATTCCCAAATCCTCCAAGCTCAACACCATATATATGTCCCAAGTCCTTTCTTTAAAAAATTAATAAACCCAACCCTAAGTCCATAAAACGTAGTTCAGAATCACTTTTCATTTTCTCATTCCAATTTCTTTGTCATTCACGTCACCTAGACCCTCCGACTTCCTACCCAGATGTACCCGTTCACAATTTCCTCCCTATCCAGCTCCTTCAATCAATTGATGTTATGATTTTGAGGGAGAAATTTGATATGCTATTTTCTGAAATGAAGTTAAGAGATAGAGAGTTCAGAGAAGGATCACGAATAGTGGTGGTGTTTCATGGTTTCCACGGTTATCGACAAAGAAAATGGTTTTCATTTTGATTTTTTTAAATATAAATTATAATTTTTAATTCTTTTGAATTTCATTCTTTTTCTTCTTTTATTAAAATACCCCTTCATTGAAGCCATGTGCAACTCACGCGGGTCAAAATCATCTATTTTTAGACGCCGTTAGGGTATTTCCCCTATTTGCACCAATAATAAAAGTTTGGGGACCTTTCAATAAATAAAAAGAAGTTTCAGGACTCATCGGAACCGAATTCAGGAACTATCATAATAATTTTCCCATTTTAATTTTGCCCAAACACCCCCCATTCTCTCTCCTCCTCTTTCTCTCTCTTCTCCTTCTGCCCGTTTCTCTCTTCCTTGTCATCGATTTGCCTTGGTTTGTGAAATTGGTGCTAGTGGGATGACTGCAAATAGCGACTTGCCATGAAATTTCATGGTGGTTGGTCATTGGTTGTCACTCACAGTCACCAAGGACACCTGATCGTGAAATCTCTGAGCAGTTGAGCTCGACCAGGTGTCACTTCTAGACCAACTCACGACGGTGATGGTGAAGAGGAGTTGTGAGCTTTGATAGCTAGTTTGCCTTCTTCAACGACTAAGATTTCATACCATTATTGCAGATCTGTGAGGAAGAGAAAGAGAAGTGAATGGGAGAGCGAGAAAATCGAGAATTTGAGGGCAGGGGGTCTATTGCGGGTGGGGGAGTGAGAGAGAGAGGGGAAAAGAGATGCAATTTTTTTTTTTTTCCTTAAAAATAAATAACTGATTTACTTATGATCAATCATTGAGTGACTATCAAAATTGATGATTTATGTTTGTCAATCACTGATTTACTTATGGTTAATCAGTGATTTATGGATAGTTAATCAGTTATTTACCCGAAGTCAGTCGGTGATTTACCCAATATAGGTCATGATATACTCAAAGTTAATTAATGATCAGTGATTGACTATTTATAATATTGATCAACCATTTAAAGAGGAAAAAAACATTTTAACTAAGTTTTAAAAACTTGGGTCATTTTTTAAAAACTTCTTTAAAAAGGGTTATTTGCCTCTACATTTACATTGGAGATACTCTAGTATTTCTTGCTTTTGCAAACCAAAATTCTGCAATGACTGCTATAAGTCCCCATTATCATTGTAAAGGGAAAAATATCCGAAGCCAAAGAGCAAAAAGGAAAATTAGAAAGCTCTTTTGAAGAGAGAGGGAGGGAGAGAGAGAGAGAGAGAGAGAGAAAAAACAGTGAGAGAGGTAACGAAAACAAAAACAAAACTGACTGTCCACGACCACACGTACATCTTTCTTCTATGTCCACAACCACACGTACATCTTTCTTCTATTTTTTTTTCTTTTTCAAACGTAGACATATATATCTGGGCATTTAACGGCCACGTTGTCGACTTCGTGTCAACAAATGCAACAATTGAAAATCTCGAACTTAACACAACTCGGCGGAGGAGAGAAGAGAGATTCAGATAATATTATTTATATCTCGAAATCTATTTTGTTTTTTGCTTAAAAAAAAAAAAAGGAAAAAAACCGGAAATCTAATCCCCTTACCAAATTCATCACCATGTACCTTTTATCTCTTGAATCCTTCCTCTTCCTTGTATTGATCTCCCTCTCACTCTACTTCTACTCCTCTACAAAACGAAGCACCAAAACTGGATTCAAAAACCACCCAATAGTCGGAACCCTACCAGAATTCTTGAAGAATCGCCACAGAATCTTCGATTGGATAGCCGAAGTCCTTGCCTCCTGTCCCACCAACACCTCCGTCTTCCACCGTCCCGGAAGAAATGGCGTCATTACGGCCAACCCTTTAAACGTGGAGCACATACTCAAGACCAACTTCGAGAACTACCCGAAAGGCGACGACTTCATATCCCTTCTCGAGGACTTCCTCGGCCGAGGAATCTTCAACACCGACGGCGAGCTCTGGAAAGTCCAGCGGAAGACGGCGAGCTACGAATTCAACTCAAAATCTCTGAGAAACTTCGTCATGCAAAACGTCATCGTTGAGACCGAGACAAGATTGATTCCGATTTTGGAAAAAGCAGCTGAAAAAGGCCTGGTTTTGGATTTACAAGACGTGTTGGAGAGATTCTCGTTTGATAACGTTTGCAAGCTGGCCTTCAACTTCGACCCGGGTTGTCTTGCAGTCGACGAAAACTCTGTTGCCGGCGCTGAGTTCATGAGGGCTTTTGAGACTGCAGCCGAGCTTAGCTCCGGCAGATTCAGGTACGCTATTCCTTTCCTGTGGAAGATAAAGAAGTTCCTCAACATCGGATCAGAGAGACAACTCAGAGAATCAATCTCCACCGTCCACAAATTCGCGGAGGATATCATACGATCGAGAATCGGTCAAGAAAAAGGCGAAGAAGCTGATTTACTTTCCCGATTCATGGGGAGCCATGTCGAGAACAGCTCCCCGAAATTTCTCCGAGATATTGTGATTAGTTTCATTCTCGCCGGAAGAGATTCGACGTCCTCGGCTTTGTCCTGGTTCTTTTGGGTCTTGTCATCGAGACAAGATGTTCAGGAGAAAATCTTGAACGAGCTTGAACAGATTCGAGGACGAAACGGGAAAAATATTGGCGATGTGTATAGCTATGAGGATCTCCGAGACCTGCACTATTTGCACGTAGCGATATCAGAATCGATGAGGCTTTACCCTCCCGTTTCGGCCGACATGAAGAGGTGTCGGAAGGACGACGTATTGCCCGACGGAACATTTGTGGGCAAAGATTGGTTTGTGTCGTACCACAACTACGCCATGGGAAGAATGGAGAGTATTTGGGGAAAGAATTGCCTCGAGTTTAAGCCAGAAAGGTGGCTTGATGAGGATGGGGTTTGCCGGCAAGAGAGCCCGTTTCGGTATGCAGTTTTTCACGCCGGTCCGAGAGTATGGCTCGGAAAAGACATGGCTTATATTCAGATGAAATCCATTGCAGCTTCTATTATTGAAAGATTTGAGGTCAATGTACAAGAGAAGGAGAAGCGTCCAGAGATAATGTTGTCCTTAACTCTTAGAATGAAAGGTGGTTTGCCCATCACCGTAAGGAAACGATAGGTGTGGTGAGGAATGTTTTGAAGAAAACTTTAGGTACCATAAGTGATGAGGATTGTTTTGTTTTGTTTCGTTTTTTTTTTTTTTTTTTTTTTTTTTTTTTTTTTTTTTTTTTTTTTTTTTTGGAAAGGATGGGGATTGGGGAATTGATAAATAATAAATATGTATTCATATATACAAGTTTATTAACACTGTATCCTAAACTGTATGTATCTTAAATTTTATTTTTGGTAAATTACTCCTTTTTTCTTTAATTAAATTGAAAGAGAGAATAACTAGCATCTAGGAATTGAAACACATCCAACTAATTTGACATCTGCTTGCAATACCTGACCTTTACCAAGTACAAAATGTTCAAACAAGGATAAAAGAAAAAACAGCAAAAAAAGGAGATAAACACTAAAATTGATAATAACAAGAGCCGGAAGCTAGTCTCATAGATCCAAGCCTTAACTTTCATCTTGAGAGTAAGCTACAATTATGCCTCGTTAAAAATCCTATAGTCAAAATCCAGTAGGAAAAATACTATAATACATAGTTACCATAAGCGATCGGCTTATCACAAAAAACCTATAGCATGGAAAACCAGCCATATCGCGATCGATAGTAGTTAAGCAAAAATCTGGACAATTGAACCACCAAATTGTGTCTTGCAGTCTAACCACACGAGCCACTAATCTATCAGCAACATGATTACCTTCCCTGTATATATAAATGACAGCAAAAAGGAACGTTGGAGAGATAATTCCAAGCCCAGCTCCAATTGGTTAGCCACTTCGAAGGGACAAATTTATTACGATTGCGTAACAACTCAACTACATAAGTAGAGACGCATTTGAACCATAATTTAGACCAGTTGAATTTTTGAGCAAATTCCACCGCGGTGATAATGCCTAGAAATTCAGCTTCAACAGCGTACATAATACCAAGGGGCTTGGAGAAGCATCTTTCACAAAATCCTTTATAGGTTTTAAATATACCACCACAACCTGCCATATCTAGAGACTCATTTGCCGCATGCATGTTAATCTTTATCCAACCTGTCAAAGGAGCTTTTGATTGAACTTCTATGATTGCAAGCGCACGTCCTAACCTATTGGTAAATTACTCTTTGAATTTTGATTTTTTGTTTTAATCTTAATGACATAATTGATGAACAATTTTTGAAATTTAATGGATTCAATAATAATAGAAATTTTTTTGTTATTTACATCTTAAATATTTTTGTTAATTTTTTAAGTTATCATTCAATTAGCATATGATTACTTTTGTTAAATTTAGAAATTAATGGTCAATGTTTTTGATAAAGGATCTAAATTATCAAAACATAAAGATTCAGGAGGTGATTTATCTATAAGATGAATTTAAGGATTAATTTGTTACTCTATGCTTACAATTTTGAGAAAATTACACAAATAAACTCGTTTTTTTTTTTAATCAATTAACTAATATGACACAAATTCCTATTTCTTAACTAACAAGACATAAATTTTAGTTTTATTTTGTGTCATATTAATCTAGTATCAAATTGTAATTTTAGAAAAATAATATGTGATAAATGATAAAGTAAGAGAAAGTAAAATCTAGCCTTCAATGAGTATTTCAGATATTGCATTTATTCTCATGTATAAATTATTATTGAAGATCCCACAATCTAATACACTCACTCATGTCTAGTATATCATGTATAAATGAACGGGTCCCACAATCTAGTACACTCACTAGTATATCATGTTAATGAACGGGTCCAAATATACCGTTATTGCAAAAAATGGTTCTGATACACCATGTTAAATAACTCATCCCCAGAAATTAAATGAAGAGAAGAGGGTGCTCATTAATTAATCAGCATATATGTATATATTATCGTTCTAGTCTAATAACTTAGCGATGAGACAAATTGATAATCTAACAAATTGAGAGTTCAGGGTAAAACTTTAAAATTACCCCACAAAAATTGATTGCATATGATGCCGGTTAGATATAAGCTTCAAATTAAACACATTCTTATTTCATTGAAAAAAATTAAAAAATAAAAAAAATCTGAGAGAGCTCTTTTGCTCTGTTGTGAAATAACTCAAAACTATTACATGCAAGAGTTTATAGTCCTAGTCCCAGCACTGGAAGTAGCACATGCAGACGCTGAAACCGGCTGGTCCAATGGGGCTTTCTCAATGTGATATCCACCCTTTTTGATTAAATCATGATTTCCTCGTTAAGGAAAAATGAATATTTATGTGAAATGTCTGATTTAATTTTATCAGATGTATTTGAGTTCTTACAGCATAATAAGACTCAAAAATAGCTTGTTTAGTTAAGCATGATGCATTTTGAGGAAAAAGACAAAATTGAAATTTATGATTTTATGTTGGTCAAAGTTTGACCAAGAAAAGTCAAAAGTTTGAATTTGACGGTACTGCATTATAGCAAGCAGTATAGGAATTATACTGCGAAAAACCGTCATCACAGATAGAAGAGTGAGAATAAGGTTCAAGATCACCCTAGAAAAATCAAGCACATTATTTAGGACATTAAGGGCTAGTTAGCTCGAAGTCATACAAAATTTTTTACGAAGTCAAATTTTACGCAGATGAATTTTGGACTGTAGTCCAATATGACAGTACTGTTATTAGTAAAAGCAGTATTTGTAATATCTGCAATAGTATGAAAATGGACTGCATTTTAGGAGGAAAGCCAAACAGGACCTTAATGGGGGGACACCTCATCAAGGATTAATATGAGAATTTTTGGATTTTTGGAAAATAAAATTAAGTAGATAATTATGAAAATTTTGGGAGCTAAAATGGGGACACATGGCCAGCCACCTAAGAGGGTCTTCTAGCAAATATTTTATTTTTTAAGGGTAGATGAGCAATTTTGGAAATAAAAATAAATCCAAAAAGAAAATATTTTTCACCTATAAATAGGTGATGGGGGGGTGTTTTGGATCATTTTATGTGATTCTACCCCAAAACTATGGCTCATTTTCACCTCACCTTTTCTTTCCCATAAATTAAAACTACAAAGTTGTAGGAAATTAAAAATCCTAGGGGCAACACGGTCAGATTTTGAAAAATAAACTCCAAAGGCTTCCGTTTTTGTGAAAACCGGAGCCCTAGTCTGCCCAGACCTTGTGCACGGCCAGCTGGTTTCAACCAGGAATATGAACAAGTTAAAGGCAGAATTAGGTTTTGAGCAAACATTAAAGTTGTAGAATTATTCAAGGTTAACAACTTTCATGAAGAAAAGTTTTTCAAATACCCAACAGATTTTGAGATTAAAATAGATTCTAAAAACTGTGCAGAAAACAGGAAATTCCTGCACATGATTTTTAGAAACTAGTGCATGAACAGAGAATTCCTGCACATGTATTGATAACTGGAATTATGAACTGTTTTCAAAGTATGTTGAAAATATAGTAACCTAATAGGATATTTATTTAAAATTAATTGGGCCTAAAATCCAGGGTTATCCATAGTAACCTAATAGGGTAATGCTTTAAAATAATTGGGCCCTAGTAACTTAATAGGGTATCATTCAAGTATAAATAGGCCTTACCCTAGGGTTACCCATAATAACCTAAGGGGATATGGATTAAAAGTAATCGGGCTTAAGCCCGAAGTTGCAAATAGTAACCTAATACTATTCAAGTACGATTGGACTTAGTACCCAAGATTACTCTAAGTAACCTAACAAGATATTGTTTAAGCATGTTGGGTCATGAGCCCTAGAGTTACAGTAAGTAACCGAACAAGTTATCATAAGATAATGTAGAGGGGACATATAACTAGGGTTTACTCATGAATATTGGTTTGGATACCAACATTTAATATCATGGTTAAGAGTAAGATAAGATGATTCTTATCTTACGTCTTTTTTGAAAACAGGAAGTTAACCTGTTGTTGCGACCGGTAGGAGCAACAAACTCAGGACATACGAAACAGGTAAGTTGTAACGCCCCGGCCATCCACGTAGGGCCGACTACATAAACGTGGGCCGTTACCATGTTTGCTTAACTTAAACTTTAGTCTTTGTCTTAAATACTTAACCTTATAGAAAATTTCAGAATAAATTTTTTTTTTCTTTTCTTTTTTTAACTTTAATTGAAACTTATAACTTGAAAACATCACATATGTAAAAACGTACATATTCCTTAATCATTCATATACAACTTCATAATTAAAACAGCTTGCGGAAAAACTTACGTAGTGGTATCTCACACCGCCCTTCACTTGCTGCATCGTCTCCATGGCCCACCAAATAAAGCTGTAGGCATCTTACTTTTACCTACAGTATGGAATATACTGATAAGCTTTTACCCAGCAAGTACAAACATAATTTCACAAAACACAATAAATATCATACAACTTATGCATGAACCAATTATGTCCAATTATGAATCTTTTATGCACTTGAACTTATTATCTTGCTTTAACATGTGGGCCCATAGTGTACATACCAAAAGCGCGCAGTCTCTAGAAAGTTAGGGTTTGCAAGGCCCTTAACAATTCTGGGAATCATAAACTTAAACCTCACGAATCAACGAGAGGTTAATAATCATAACTTGAACTTGAACATGTATCCTCCACCTGGCGGGAGGTTGGTACAATACCTTACTTGTATGTTTTTACCATGTAGTTTAATATTAGTGAACATGCCTTATGATGTCACTATCTCATAATGTAATATCAACCATAGCATATACATACTCATTGCATAACTATAAATCATGGCATAACTTGATACATCATAGCTTAACATGACTGAGCATAGTTTAACATAGCTTAACATGACTTATCATAGTTTAACATGGCATGACATAGCATAACATGGTATAACATAGCATGACATAACATAGCATCCATGGAACATGTCATATATTTGAAAATAGCTTACTATTTTCCATACTGCAGGTGAGGTTTGTACTTTCCTGGTATGTTATGTCTTAGGTTTTGTTACTCCAAATCAGGTCGCAACAAGAGGTTACTTCCTGCTATTTAAAAAGAAATAGGATAAGGATCCTATAAATCATAATCATAAAATATTGGTAACCTAACCAACATCTATACATAACCTTAGTTATATGTCCCCTACTCATGCACTTGATAACTCACTTGGTTACTATAAGTAACACTAGAGTTCATGGCTTACATACTTGGATCAGAACTTATTAGGTTACTTAGAGTAACCTTGGGTATTAAGCCCAAGCATACATGAATAGTTGTTAGGTTATCACTCCCAATCTTGGGCTTAAGCCTTATCATACTAAATCCATAATCCATTGGGTTATTACAAGTAACCCTAGGTTTTAGGCCCACTATTAAACTTAGCATCTTGTTGGGTTACATTGGGTACCCTTGGGCTTTAGGCACAGTCAAGTAACTCGGGTATCCTTCCCGGTTACCGTCGGTCACTATCTTATTACCAAATCTTAAGACAACTTATTGTCTAAAATTTCCTTTTCTTTACTTTGGAAAAACTTAGCACTTTATGTCCATTTTATACAAAAATCCTTGTTCAACTTAAACCCTTGAGTAGGGTTTATAAAAATTACTAAGTGTTGGAAACTACCTTTGGAACAGTTTTCCACTGCCAATTTATCAGTGTATGTGCAGGAATTTCCTTTTCCTGTACTGTTTTAGAAAATCCTGTGCAGGAATTTCTTGTTCCCTGCACAGTTTTTGAAATCCGATTATATTCTAAAAATCTGTGTTGAATCCGAAAAAGTTGTCTTCACAAAAGTTTTAGACCTTGAAAAGCCCTACAACTTTCGTATTTTACTCAAGACCCAGTTCCGTCATTAATTTAGTCATATTTCCATTTGAAACCTGCTGGCCGTGCACATTGATGCCACACTGGGTCTGGGCAGACCAGGCTCGGTTTTTCATAAAAACAGAGGCCATTGGAGCCATTGGGCAGACCAGGCCATTGGAGAAAGGGTTTTTCATGCAGTCCACTAAGAAAATCCTTTATCTACAACTTTCATGTTTTAAGTTTTTCCAAATTCGGCCTCTAAGGGCCTCAAATCCTGCTTTCCAGAAAACTGGCCAGTTTTACCCGAACTGGCAGTTTTCATTCTTAGATTCGTTTTACGTCCTAATATGCGCACACTGCCTCAACCGACCACAGCGGGAGCCTAAGATCAGACATGCAGCACTTTTTTAACGTAAGGTTTCATTAAACACATTATAAATCATATCCATGCAATCCATTATTGATTTTGGATCAACCAAAGTTTGCATGGTTCTAGGTTGCACAAACCATTCAAACTTCTAACCTAGCAAC
>JAFMPE010024328.1:0-16798 GCA_024759925.1 Ficus religiosa | reverse complement strand
CTGAACTGATTGCGGGGGACAAGCCCAGTCACTTTTCTTTTTCTTTTTCTTTTTTTGAAAAAAAATATATTGCTTTTTTATTTTTGTCTAGTCGATTTCCCCACTCGCCATCTTCCACGCGTGCAGCTACATTCCTCGTTTAATCCTAGGACGTCTGAGAATCTAAAACCGAACAATGAGCACAGTATTGTCCAATCCCATCACAAACGGTGAAACACACAAACCCCAACCCTTTTTTTGCCCAATAGAATCTCGCCACGTATGTCTGAAAAACCGAGATGTGGGACCCATTTAACTTGGGGCGATTAGAACCGTTCAGACTTCAAGAGATCCACGTGAAATAAATTTGGAGGGAAAATCTGCGAGGCCTAAAAAAAAATGGAAGGTTTTTGTTTAGCAAAACAATAATAATAATAAAATAAATAAAAGGTTTTTTTTTTTTTTTTTTAATTTTTAAAAGTAAATTGTTGATTTGGTTCCTAATTTTTTTAAGAAATAGTAATTTGATCTAACTTTATATATAGATAGATAACAGATTTCTAAACTTTTTTGGAAGTGTGCAATTTAGTCCTTTACACATGTAAGTTGAGTCATTTGAATTTTTTTTTTTTTCAATTACCCTTAAATAGTAAAATATATGTGGTTAATATGATATTTTCCATAGATTTTAAACTTTTGTAAATAAAAAGGATCAAATTGTATCATTTAAAAGAGTTTAATGACCTTTTAGTCATACAAAAAATTGAAAATGAAAACGTAATTTTGTAAAAAATTAGGGATCAAACAAACAATTTATCGTTTTTATTCGGCCAAAAAAAAGTTTATTGTTTAACATTTATTTTGAGTATTTAAACAACCATACCTTTTATTTTGAAATGTATCACATTCATACCATCATTTTTTTTTTGGTTGAAATTATACCTTCTAATTTAGATCATGTTAAATTCATTTGTTTTTTGTAGTTAAAAGTTTATTAAATTTTAAGAAGAACTAAACATTTTTCACATTTTAAAATTCAATTTTATTTTTCTTATTCAATTTTATTTTTATTTTTTTTTCTATTTAGAACATTTAGGTATTTTTATTTCAAAATTAATCATTGATAAAAAAAATAAGAATTGAGTATAAATTCAAAATATGAATATGATCTAATAAAAAATAAAATATATATGATTTTTTGAAGGAAAAAATATATTTTTGTACCTTAAAATGCAATATAAAAATTATAATCTATAAGTACTATCGTTTATAGCTCTTAAATTTTACACATATTTCTATAGTGTTGATTTTTAAAATTCTGACTTCAATATTCTAGATTTAACTCATCACACTTGTACCTTCTTCTCTTTGGAGTAGAAGAATTTCAACACTAAGCCCGGCCCTAGAGCTCCACATAGAGTGTCAACTTATGACATGAATTTCTCTTTTTAGGAAAAAAAATATATATATCTTTGATAAAATATTGACAAAGGGATTGTTAACCATGAAATTAGTGTTAGTATGTTATATTGGACTCTCGTTTTATTTATTTATTTTTATTTATTATTTATTTTTTGTCTTGAAAAGGAATTTTTTTCTCGCTCTCTAGTGTGCTAGGGTTTGTGCCATTCATATTTTCTTTTAGGGTCAGAACTCGGTGTCGTCTTTTGATTTGTCACTAGACTACTAGCTCTGAAAAAGATGCTTTAGACTCCAAGATGATGACTTTGGTGGGAGGGATGACTTTATGGTTAAAAGGGATGCGTTTTGTTCCCTTTGATCCTATTAGTTGGCTCATCACCAGAGGTATTATCCATGGTGTTGGTGGTTTTTCTTCTTTTTGTTATCGTTATTTGTTTGGAATAAAGACAATGTTATTTTTGCCTTGCAATTTGTTGGTATATTTTCGTTCTTATTTTGTAATAACAGAGGTGATTTCCTTACGCTCTCATGTTGTTTATATGTCCAATCCGCTAGAGTTAGGTGTATGTAGTGTTAGGGATGACCTTTTTACTATGGGTCTCTTGGTCTCGATCGATTGAAGTCTTCTATTCATTGTAGTGGTATTGTTGAAAGAGTCATATGTATGTTTGATAATTAATGTGTCTTTTGATTTCCTGTTGTTGGATTTCAATGCACATTTTTTTTCCCTTGCGTGCTTCATTAGAATTTATTGGTGAAATCAATCTGTAATTAAATATAAGTTTTCTTATGTTATGTGTTATGAGGTCATTCAAAATATTAATGTTTGTATTTTCTTGAATTGAAATAAAAATTTTCCTTTAAAAAAAAAAGAATGGGAAATTTTTTTTCTTTTTTTTTGAACTTTTTTGAATAGGAATTTTAATACTAAGAATAATTTAAACTTTGGAGTTGTGATATTGAAGTTTTCAAAGATAGAAAGACAAAATTGAGAAATGGTGTAAAATCTAGGGGAGAAAATATGAATAAATATTTTTCAGCAAAAAAAAAAAAAAAAGGCTGATAAATGTTGAAAGAAGTTGCGTGGAAAAAGAAAATACGAGGGAAAATTAAAAAATAAAAAATAAAAAAATTTGAAAAAAAATTATAAATACGATTTTCGCGTTTTGGTATTTACAAGCGAAGGTGCTTTTCCAAAAACTCACAATACAAATCCACCAGGTTTTCCTCTTTCCTCTTCTTCTCTCTCTCTCTGCTCTCTCTCTCTCTCTCTAAAACTCTTCAATCTTCCATTGGCTTGCTCGCCGGCAAATCCCGTGTGGCGATCGGAGCAATTGGACGGTGAATTGCCGGCTAGGGAATCGCGGAGGTTCACGGCGAGGTAAGATTCTTAAAATCTTCCTTGGCCGTTTCATCCTACTGTCGCGAATTGGGTTTTTTCTCCTATGCAATTCGATTTGTTTCTGAGGTTTGGGGATTTTTTAGCTTCAGATCTGGTAGATTTGGATTTCCATGAGGATTTAGGGTTTTCTGGTTGGGTTCAATTGTCGAAATTTGCGTAATGGAAGGGTAGTTTTGATTTTTGATCTTTGATTTTTTTTCTTTCAGGTTTTTGGTTTTTCTTTTCTGTGTGTGTGGTTGATGTAGATGGAGGAAGGTGTAAGATCCGGTGGGTCTTCGGGGATTGTGGTGAAGAATAGGAACTCCTCGGGTTGTTTGATTGTGAGAAGGAAAGGAGATGTCTTGGCCGGTGGGATTGGTTCTTCTTCGGGTTCTCGGAACGTTTCCGAATCGAAGAAGGATAAGAAGAGAAGGAGATTGGTTTTGAGCGACTCGGGGTCTAGTGATGAGCTATTGATCCCTCATCGCCGAAGAGTAGGTCCCGAAACCATTCGGGTCTGCAAAGATTTAAGTACATTTGGAAAGAGTGCTGTGGAAGAAAGCGAAATTGGTAGGAAGAGGGAAAGGTTGGATCGTAATCGGCATAATGAGGATTTTTTCTTTGGTAAGAATGGCTTGGATGAGTGTGAAAGAAAGAGAAGCAAGTTGGATGTATTTGAATTTAACGAGTACGACAGCATTGATGGTGGGGAAAGGATTCCAAGTAAGTTTTATGATGAGAGTAGCGTTGGTTTTGGGGGAAGAAGGTATTCGGGATCAATGCACATGGCTTGTAGTGGCGCTGAGAGGGAATTTGAAACTGGATCAAGCAGACATGTGATGGACAACAGACGGAATTCATATTTTGAGAGAATAAGCAGCATGAACCGGGGAAGTCATTCGGGCAAGAGCAGGTCTGAGATCAATAGGGAGGGAGCCCATGTATCCTTATTGAGAGATAAGTTCACTGGTCACTCAGATCAAGCCATTAGGCTTCAAGGGAAAAATGGCGTCTTGAAGGTAATGGTGAACAAGAAAAAGACAATGCCTGGGCAACTAGAAAGGTACAATTTTCACAAAGCTGAGGAACACCAAAAGGTTTCAAGAATGGAAGATACTGCCAAGAAAAATGCTCTAATTCCTCCTTTTTACCCGGAAGAAAACATTCTTGAGAAGCCAGGTTCAGTTGTTTGGCCAGAGAAGAAGCATATGAGTTCACGAAAATCATTGCATACAAAAACCAGCAAGGACTCTGATTACAACTCAGAGGATAGCGGTGCATCTTTGAAGCAGGAAGTGGAGAATGGAGCAGCTAATAAATCTTCGAAGATGATAAGTTGCGATGTTGAAGATTCTCCTTCAGGTGAAAAGAACCAACCGAATAGAATTCAAGAGGGGAAACTTAGACGTGGCAATGGCACAGAGAAGCAAAAGCTTCGTGAACGCATAAGGGGGATGCTTGTGGATGCAGGCTGGAAGATTGACTATCGGCCTAGAAGGAACAGAGACTACCTAGATGCAGTATACATCAATCCATCAGGAACAGCCTACTGGTCAATCATCAAGGCCTACGATGCACTTCAAAAGCAGTTAAATGACGAGGAAAACGAGGTTAAACCAAGTGCTGATGGTTCATCAGGTAGACTCATTGCTGATGAGGACCTGAGTCAATTAACAAGAAAAACTAGAAAGAAGATCGAGAAAGAAATGAAAAAGAAGCGACGAGATGGAGGTGAGAGTGAAAATGCAAAAGAACTTCGTGCCAAAAGATCTACAAGTACCAAGCATGATTCAGAAAGCATGGACAGTGCTAGTCATGATGAGAAACTAAGCACTTTCATAAAGCAGGGTGGCAAGTCATTCAAGGGTAGAACAAGCGAAAATGGCTTAACAAGTGTGAACTCAAACGGTCGGAATTGTACTCATCATTTGCATGACAGTGGTGAAAGATTGGCCTCTGGATCCAATCCCCGTATGCTACAAGGAAGAAAAAGCAGAAAAGATGGGCGATGTACTTTGTTGGTTCGTAGTTCTAACAAGGCGCTTAATTCAGAAACTGATGGATTTGTTCCATATACTGGAAAAAGGACACTGCTTTCCTGGCTGATTGACTCGGGAACTGTTCAGTTGAGCCAAAAAGTGCAGTACAAGAAGCGCCGAAGGACGAAAGTAATGCTTGAGGGTTGGATTACAAGAGATGGCATTCATTGTGGTTGCTGTAGTAAAATACTCACCATCTCAAAGTTTGAGATTCATGCAGGAAGCAAACTGCGACAGCCATATCAAAATATATTTCTGGACTCGGGGATTTCCCTTTTGCAATGCCAGATAGATGCATGGAATAGACAAGAGGATTCAGAACATATTGGTTACCACTCTGTAAATATTGATGGTGACGATCCAAATGATGATACCTGCGGTATCTGTGGAGACGGTGGGGATTTGATTTGCTGCGATGGTTGTCCATCAACATTTCACCTGAGCTGCTTGGATATACAGGTACTTCTGAAGATTAATCTTTATTTCTGATTAAATACTTTCTCTGTAAGTTATTTGTTTAGCAAGTTTGTCATGTGGGAAAATGGTGCTCATCTTGTTTGTTAGAGTTACTTTTACATTGTCGTGGTACATTAACTTATTTTTCTCATTGCACAGATGCTTCCCCATGGAGATTGGCACTGTCCAAATTGCACTTGCAAATTTTGTGGGATCGCTAGTGAAAGTGTTTCCAAAGAGGATGATACAACTGATTCTGCATCACTTACTTGCAGTCTCTGCGAAAAAAAATGTAATCATCTTCTACTTGCTTAGCTTTGAACATTTCTTGTTTGCATCTGTTTATTTTTCTCCCGCATTTCCTTCTTTACACTTGATTTGATTTCTTTCTTGGGTTCTTCAGATCACAAATCCTGTGTCCGAGATATCGATGTCAATTCTGTTGATTCCAGTATAGTAACCGCCTCTCTTTGTGGGCAGAAATGCAAAGAGGTACACCTAATTTAGGTTTTCCATTATTTTGTTGTGTTAATATCTCTCTCTCTCTCTCTTCAAAATCTAAAGTCATATAACCTGTTTGTATATGCATGCTCACTAATTGCATCTATTTGTGTATCTATGGGTATTGATGTTATGTTTAACATCCTTGCTTTCATATCTGTATATATTGATAGACATGCGTGATATTTGAACTATCTGGGTGCAATTTATAATCAGGGAGTAGATACTTAGGATATGGGGGCCACGATCTACTGTGCCTACTGGGGTTGGGATTTGAATCTCGTCTCATCTTTCTCTCTTAAAAAATAAAATTTCATCTTAACAGTAAAAGGTTTCAAGTCATTGCTGCAACACTTTTGTATCGTCTGAGAAGGGAACCCAAAAAAAAAAAAAAAAAAAGAAAAAAAAAGAAAAAAAAAAACTTTATGCTGTTTAAGGTTGTCAGACAACTACAAGAAAAGCATTGCATACGTGCCAGTATGTTGCTTTCTCATGAGTTTTACTTGCGTAGGTAGTCACTGATATTTCTTCTGCCCTTCTTTTAAGATATGATTCTGAATGCATATTCCTTTCTTGTATAGCTCTTTGAGCATTTGCAGAAGTTTGTTGGGATAAAACATGATCTGGAAGCAGGGTTTTCATGGTCACTCATTCGTAGAACGGATGAAGAGTCCGAGATCTCTCATCGTGGGGTTCCTCAACGAGTGGAATGCAATTCAAAGCTAGCTGTTGCTATGACTGTTATGGATGAATGTTTCTTGCCTATTGTTGATAGGAGGAGTGGGATCAATTTAATTCGTAATGTTTTATACAATTGTGGGTAAGTGCTACTTTAAATCTGGCCATGACAATATCAATATTGCTGGCAGCTGAGAAGCTATGAATTTCCACTGTGCCATCATCTTTTTATTTTTGTTAAATAATAAACATGAGGTTTCTCATGCTCTATCACAGTTCTTGTAAATGCATTGTAGTTAGCTGAAGTACAGTTTCCTGATTTGTAGTACACTGGGATTTCAACTTTAGTTGTATGATCTATTTGGTGGCTTCTTCTTTTTTTATTTTTATTTTTTATTTTTTATTTATTTAATAATATAAAAACAACCGACCATAAAATAAATGAGATTTGGAAGTGAGCTTTTTGAATTGTAGACACAGAACAAACTAATCTTTATATAAAATTTTCTCACTGACTGCCATCTGTATTATTTACTGTTTATCAGTACATATTTTATTATTGTTCGTAATTATTTTGTTGGCTTTACAGATCAAACTTCAATAGACTGAATTATTGTGGCTTTTATACTGCTATCCTGGAGAGGGGTGATGAACTAATCTCTGCTGCATCTCTCAGGTACTAATACTGTAACCAAGCTCTGATTTTTCTGTATACATTAGCTCGTTTGGTAGCTTCATGCGAGCAGGTTTAAGCTGTAGTTCAACTTAATTTGTTACGTTTCTCGAATTAATCTTATTTACCGAGGGCTTAGCTTTTTTTGGAGAACTATTCAAAGAGCTATTCAGGAATTAGAATTCTTTTTATTTTATTTTTTATTTTATAAATTACCTTTTTCCCGGTTGACTTCTTGTCCTCCTCCTTTTTTTTTTTTTTGGTTCAATGTTTAAAATTACATGATCGGGTATTGTGGTGTTTTCCTTTTGTGAGTTGAGGCATAAGCCTCAACATAAAACCATTAAATAATTTAAAAAAATATGAAAAATAAACTAGTATAAATCATAACTTAACATCGTAAAAAGTCTAAAATAAACAAGTTTCATGAGCAAGAAGTCTAACAGAAACAAGTCCTCAAATAAACTAGTTATACCCTAATTCAAAAGTCACACCGATTCCCATCACTTGGAGGAGGCAGAGAGCAAGCCAACTTAAAACACAGGCCTTGGGACTGAGCCAAGATGGGACCATGAACTTAAAAGAAGAAAAAATGGGACTGGGCTCTTTTATTTATTTATTTATTTATTTTTCCTGAAAACTTAAGTTTAGGCCTTAGAAAACTCCGAGGCTATGCCTCAGCAATTGTGCCACAAGGCACACATCTTCTTGTACCTCAAGTTGAAGAGATGTACACAATTTTTTGCCCTGTGAGGCTTAGGCCTGAAGGCTATTTTTGCCCCCCTTTAACACTGCTTATGTTTATCTTTTCATTACTGTTTAGTTTAAAAATAGAAGAGAAGAATTAGTCTTATTCATGAAATTTTACCACTCACTTGGGTTTTGTGAACTGGTTGGTCTTGTTTTTTCGGGGTCGTATAGATCCTTGATTCTTTCATTTTTTGAACGAGTAAATTTGGAAGTTATGATTCATGATTTTTGTCTGGTTAGGTTCCATGGGACTAAGTTAGCAGAGATGCCATTCATTGGAACTCGCAATATATATAGGCGTCAAGGGATGTGCCGTCGGCTTTTCTGTGCTATTGAATCGGTTAGTAATTAGAAAGTCTTCGTGTTTTCACGCACACACACTTTTTTTGTTCTCTTGACCTGGCTTTTACTTGCTTTCTTTTCTTGTGCGTTTCTGATTGTTGCCTTTTCTCTCATGTTCTAAGGCTCTCTGCTCTCTCAAAGTTGAGAAAATGGTAATCCCTGCAATTTCTGAACTTACGCACACATGGACAACGGTTTTCGGTTTTACTCCTCTTGAGGAAACGCTTAAACATGAAATGAGTTCTATGAATATGTTGGTGTTCCCTGGGATAGACATGCTGCAGAAGATCCTCGGGGAGCAAGAACATGAGGGTAACATGACTACCAGCAGAGGTTCAAATCTAATTATGTTATTGATTTTTTTATTATTGCATGTTTATTGAGCTGTATTATAACTTTACTTTCCTTCTCTGTTACACTTTTTCCCGTTTCAGTAGGTGTAAAGCATACGGAATGCAAAGGCAAGCAATGTACTAAGGCAGTGGTGGCAGTTAAACCAGATATTGATGATACTGATTTGTGTCATGCCTACGAGACAACAGAGAAAGTTGCTCAAGTAAAATCTGATTCCAAGTGTGCAGACCATGCCAACGAGACAACAGAGGAAGTAGCTGCAATACGCAGTCCCAAAAGTGAGGATCATTCCAATGAGGCAATAGAAGAAGTAGCCGCCGTTGAATCGAGTCCCAAAAGTGTGGATAATGCCGTTGAGACAATGGAGGAAGTAGCCGCCGTAAAATCTAGTCTCAAAAGTGTGGATCATGCCCATGAGACAGCAGAGGATATCGCTGCAATAGAATCTAATCCCAGAAGTGCGGATATTGTCAATGAGAGAACAGAGGAAGCTGCTGCAATAGAATCCGGTCCCAAACGTGTGGATCATGCTAATGGGACAGCAGAAGAAGCTGCTGCAGTAGAGTCAGATCTTGTCAATGAGACAACAGAGGAAGCTGCTGCTATAGAATTGAGTCCCAAGCGTGTGGATCATGCTAACGGGACAGCTGAAGAAGCTGCTGCTGTAGAATCGGGTCTTGTCAATGAGACAACAGAGGAAGCTGCTGCAATAGAATCCCATCCCAAAATTGTGGATCATGCTAATGAGACAGCGGAAGAAGCTGCTGCAGTAGAATCGGATTCAAATTGTGTGGATGTGTCCAATGATACTGTGATGACGAGTGTCTCTCCTGAACTTGAGAATCCAGATGGAGAGAAGTGTGCCGACTCTCCTAAGGCCAATAATCTGTCTCCATCTAAAGCGAGCAATGATGCTGCAGCAATTGAAGATAAATTGGTACCAGATTCTCTCTTCAGAGATAACACAGAGTCTTCATCTCAGTGTCCAGGTGTTTTCTCAAATGCAACTTCCTTGATGAGCTGTTCTGTTGAAGGTTCCCATAAGACTCGAGTTTCACAGGAGGGGACTATACTCTCTGATTCTCGGTCCGAGGGCAAATATGTTTCTGAAAGCAAATGCCTCTCCTCACGTCAGAGTGATGGGCTACAAGTGGAACATCATCAAGTTTTCAATTCTTCTCTCAAAGAGTGTACAGAGTCTTTAAATGAAGATGGAATGGATGATTCTCATGAGATGAAGGTCGACAATGCCAGTCTTGTACCTGCTCCTTCAGTGGAAACTTTTGCTGATAAGATCTCCGAGGAAGTGATGGAAACTATCGACATCTCAGTCTCTGGTTTAAGTGGTCGTACTGGGACTTCCTTGCCTGTTAAATCCGATTTGGATAATCAAATTGATTGCGATGATGGAGATAACCCACATGTGGCTCCAGAAGCTGCTTCTGATGAGATGAATTGTGAGTAAAGTAACTTGCACTGCATCTAGTGATTGCTACAGTCTTAAAGAGCTAACAAAATCAAAGGAGAACTGGATCTGAATCTGAATCTGGTTCCATAGACAATATCTATGCCCTCTTTTGCCAAGCTCTTCTTTGCCAATCCATGCACATGACATCTCAGAACAGGAGTTTTTCATTCTTTAACAGTTTTCAGGGTCTTGGAGTAAACATTTTATGGCCCAATTCCAGTTGTACGAATAAAACGGTATTGATTCTGAAGGAAAATCATCCAGCCCCGGCAAAATTTCACTTTTAAAGTAGTCAGTGAATCCCCTGGAATTGCAAAATGCGCTTCCAATGCCTGTAGCACAGTGCGATTTACTATTTGGCAGAGGATGACGTGTAAGCAGAGGATGCGGTTGCAGCTAAAATATGGGAGCTAATCTTTCATGCATCTTTCGGTGCGACTCTGAGTTTGCTGGAAAATGTCAAAACTCGAAGGTGGAAGTTTCTCTCTAATGTCTGTTCGTCACCTGGACTTAAGTGGTTGCAGATGAATCGCGTTACCAGGCTTTTGAGGTAATCATAACTTTTATCCCTAGCAGTTGTGGAGAATGCTCATGAATACCAAATCTGGTTACCGCACTTGGACTGAAGAGTCGAGTACCGATTCTCTTCATGTTATGCAAGTACCTAATTCCCGGGTATTTGGTGAGTTGATTTCTAGAGCTCAGGTCTGGTGTTTTTAAATTTTGAGATTGGGGCTAACTTTTAGTTTATGTATAATTGAGAAGAAGAATTACTGCAAAAGTTTCTATCTTGCATTAATTTGAATTCGATTTCTGCAAGTGTTTTTCCGCACCTGTAGATTTTATTAGACAGCGAGTCACGTGTCTTGCAAGATATGAGCATTCCTATGTATATGGCTGTTTCTCTCAACTGAGTCGTGAAAATTTTGTTCATTTAGCCTCTCTTTCTTGCTCTACTGTAATGGATGAGTCGGTTTATACCAACAGCCATCCATGTTATACTACAATTCAGTTACCTTTTTCTACATGTAACGCTATTTCTCGTTGCCTTTTTCTTGTCTGTCTTTCGTGGTTTGTCATGGTGGTGACGGTGAGGCTGCATATGCATTAGCCTTGGACCGGCATGAGGTGAGCTCCTCGCCCTTGTTGGGACAGGAGGAAAGGTTGGCCTCGCGGTCTCAGCTGAATTTTTTTCGTTCTTCTCAGAATTTCTCCATGTATTCGATTGTCTTAAAAAGTGGTCCTCGAAATGGAAAACTGTCTCATTGGAGATCGATGACGGAAAACATTAGAATGGGTGGCATTGTGGGTTATTTTTAAGGTTTGAGAATGCCCATGAATGAGGTTGCTGCCAATGTTGCTAGAGAAGCTAGGGTTTGTCAAAATCGGGACTGCAATCAGCTACTAATCGTGGTGAATTTGTGGCAATTTTTTGTTGGGGAAAATGGTAGGATGCTCAAACTATGGTGGAATTTAATCGAATGGTGAAAGGGGATGTATGCTTTTATTAACAAATCCATTTGGGTATAAGCTATGCTTTTCGGGTAAGAGTCCTAGTATTAAGCAATGCCAAAGTCCCCTAGTTGGGTTAGTAAGGCGTTTGTTCTCCTCACTGAATGCTTGGATTCGAGTCATTACTATCGTATTGGTCAGGGTATATAGGTAATATATTTCATGAGAGATTCATATATCATGTATGGGGATATCTATTTCTCTGGGATTATCTGGGCATTTCAACTTCTACCTCTTAATCCATTTTTTTAATAATAATAAAAAAAAAAAGTAATGCAAACTAGGGCATTAAGGACGTTGGAAAGTCGAAATAGAGAGTTTTGATGTTGACTCTAATATCGTTAAACATGAGTTTAAAAAAATAATCGTTGAACATGCTATAATTATTTATTGTCAAAAAAAATTATTTCTTTCTCCTATGAGGTGTGTGATTCTGTATGCGTTTTTGTCTGGTTAAAAGATTTGCAATTGTAAAGGGCAACAAATTTCCAAATTTACTCAAGGAAGGAAAAGGAAAAAATAAAAATAAAAAAAAAAGAAAAAAGAACAAAGATTACACTATGTAGCATTTTTACGGGGGTAGAATTGAAATACAGTAATCCTTTTAAAGTATTTTTAAAATAACATCACTACATAGTAATTACCATAATGAAATTAGTTTTTTAAGGAAATGATTTATGACATGAAAGAAAAGTTTTATAATGTATCATGAAACTAAAGAGTAACTTATTAAGTGTAAAAAAGAAAGGCAAAATAGCCATTATAATTTTGTAAAGTTTACAATTTGGACATTTGATAATTCATGGACATTTGATAAATCATGATAAAAACTTTCATGATATACATTGGTATTTTTTAACTTGTAAAACATTCACAATTTTTTTGCTATATTTTGAACAAACACTTGATGATGTATACCTAAACTTCCAAAAAAAAAAAAAAATTGTACTTATGTCATTTGCAATGTGTGAATAAATTATTTATATGACGAATCTGCTATTTACTTCTAATATTTTAAAAACATGCTATTTTCTTTAATTATTTTATGAAAAAAAATCCTTAAAATGACTAAAATTAGGAGAAATCAATTTAACCATATAAATTTAAACATCATTGCATTTATATGATAAAAAAATTTAACATTAAATTAATATCGCACAAAATCAAAATAAAATTAACAAAAAATTTATGTAATGTTATTTAAGAATGAGAAATATGTGACATGTTGTTTAATATATAAAAATATGATTATTTAGATAATTTTGTCAAAAAAAAAAAACCTTATCGGGCCAGTGGCCCAATAGAATTCAAGTAAATGGGCCAATCTAACAGGCTTGAACATCAATGAGCCTCATAGCCCAAAAACGAGACTAGACAAGTTTCACTCTCTAAGCACCCGTTACTCGCCTCCTGGACTCCCCCCTTGGCTTCTCCAATGGAGCTATCAGCAACTGCAACCTCTCGTCTTCTCACCACACCCTCGCCGTCGCCGTCGCAGTCGCCGTCGCCGCCATCTCTGCCTCTCAAATCCACTCTCAGCCTCTCTCACAAACCTCCCTCACCTCTCACTCTCCGATTATCCAGAAACAGGACCAACCTCAATCGCATGGATTCCCTCACCCCTGGAGCTTCTCCGCGTGACGAAAATGGCTCTACTCTCACCAAACTCGACTCCGGTACTATTACGATTCTCAATCTCAGTTCTTGAACTCGAATTTGTTTTTGCTGTTGTTGTTGTTGTTTTTTTTTTTTTTGGTTGTTTTTCTGGACTGATTGACCGAACGTTGAATGCTCAGGGGCTCGTATTGGGGAGGTGAAGAGGTTGACGAAGGAGACGAATGTGTCGGTCAAGATAAACCTGGACGGTTCGGGCATTGCTGACAGTAACACCGGAATTCCCTTTCTTGATCATATGTTAGATGTTAGTAATTTCGTTTCTCTTTTTTTGCTTTTTGTTGATTTTGTTTTTGCTCTTTTGATCGAGTTAAACGTGCTTCCTTTAAATTCGGAAATGAGAAAATGATACCGATTTTGCTGTTAATAGTTTCTGGAAATTTTGGTTCCCTTTTGATTTAGACCGAAAAACGACATTGATCATATGTTTGTTTTGCTTTTATTTTGGTCTTTGATTGCGTTAAATGTGCTTCCTTTAATTCGAAATTTTTGAGAACGACATTGATTTTGCTGTTTCCTTGTCCTAGCTTGCTTGTTGTTTCAAGAAAATTTAGCTCCTTTTTGGTTTAGAGCAAAGATTAAAGAAACGACATGAAAACGATGTTGATTTTACGGTTTTCTTGTCCTAGCTTGCTTATTGTTTCCAGAAAATGATGTACCTTTTTTGTTTTGGGAAAAATGTTTAGCGAAACCACATTGATCATACATTTGGTGCAAGTACACACACACACACACACACACATATATGTATTTCGTATTTTATCTTTCATGTATTGAATATGCTTGCATTATTTGAGGAGGAGATTGATTTTGCTGTTCTGATACTGGAACTTAATTAGAATTTCAAGAAAATTTGTAGTTCCTTTTTCGTTTACGGCAAAAAATCTAAGCACATTTACTGGTGAGTTCAGTTTTCAATTTTCTGAATTTGGGTATCTTAAACTCTGTGTTTACTTTTTATTCAGCAACTTGCTTCGCATGGGCTGTTTGACGTGCATGTTAGGGCAACGGGTGATATCCACATTGATGACCATCACACAAATGAAGACGTTGCTCTAGCAATTGGAACGGTACTGAAAATCAAAACAAGTGGCAATTTCCTTATGGATTGTGATGATATGAAAATGGAGTTTCTTACTTTATTATGCAAGGAAACAAGCTAATTTGCATCTTCTTTTCTGCAGGCTTTGCTTCAAGCACTTGGTGATAGAAAAGGGATTTACCGGTTTGGTGATTTTTCTACTCCTCTGGATGAGGCACTAATACATGTTGCACTGGTATGATCTTTGTGCTGTTCTTGTTTACAATATTTCAATAATTGCTATGATCTGATGAGGATAAGACTAAGTAGGTGGCGAAGTTAAGTTCTGCTTTTATGGTGCTTAGTTCAATGGTTGATCTCGTAATGCTGCTTCAAAAGACGCAGGGCTTACCATTTATGTTATCAGTACATTTCTTAAGTTAGCAACTTTTGGCGTTGTTTCTGACTATGATTTGGTGCACACTTATTCGGAAAGTATAAGTAGGGTTTGATTAGAGTTTTGGGTTCAGGATTTATCTGGTCGACCGCATTTGGGTTACGACTTGCAAATCCCCACTCAAAGAGTTGGAACGTATGACACACAGGTAATCTCTTCTTTTCCTGTTTTTGGGAGCATTGTTGCAATTTATGACCGCCCTAATCTCCAAATGCCTTTCTTTTTATTTACCATTTGTTTGTTTGTTTGTTTGTTTGTTTTTTAAGTATATTAGAACCTTTTTGTGTATTGAGCTTCATCTCTGACTAATTGCAACTTGCCGTTCTGTAGTTGGTGGAGCATTTTTTCCAGTCCTTGGTGAATACTTCTGGTATGACACTTCACATTCGCCAGGTAATTAAGCTTCGTGATTTTTTAGCGTTTTTATATTATTGCCTTTTCATTAATTGTTTATAATTATAAATTATGTCCGTCACATCATGTTTGTGTTAAGTAATTTGTCAACCTTTTCTGGTTTTTGGCAAATCATTCAACATCTGGCTGTTTGCAGCTTGCTGGAAAAAATTCTCACCATATTATAGAGGCAACCTTCAAAGCATTTGCCAGGGCTCTTCGACAAGCAACAGAATATGACCCACGTCGCCTTGGCACTGTACCAAGGTTGACACCAATGTTTTCACAGAAATTGCACCATCCTTAAATGCTTTATTTTCTTCAATGAATCTGTAAAAACATTCTGAAATAATCCATGTTAAACCATTTCTTTGTTTGTGCTTTTGCAGTTCCAAAGGTGTTCTATCACGTTCTTGATACACTTACGATCGTTATGTTAATGGGTGGTATGTCCAGTTCCTTGGTAGAGACGCGCATCCTTCATCCTCATTCTATCGAACCACAAATCGTGAAAGATTCAGTTTGATATGGTGTCAATAGTCGCCACCACCTGGTTGAAGGGTACCAGTTATAAATTCTCCACAATAAGAACAAAAGATCGTTGTTCAAATAATCAGTACAAGGATCCTTGCAAGAACTGTTGTATCCGTATAGTATTCTTCTGAAAGTATCTTGTTCCCATTGTTGTATCACTGCTGAGCTCTAAATTAATTCGTTCTGAGTGTGACCATGTAATATTTTCCCAGCACTAAATAATTTTTATTTATACTCCGTTCTTCAATTTTTTTAATTCCTTCTCCTTCTCTTTGCTTCAGTTCAGTGTCTACAATGAAAATGAGAAAAGAAAGAACATAAAAGTCTCTTATTTCTTCTTAGCTTCACAAGAAATCGATGAACGGGATACACACATGAGATCATAGCCCCAGCTGAAAAGTTTGATACAGAAATAAATAGATGCCAAACAAAGAACACAAATCGGCCATAGAATTCGTTACAAATTTTCTTCAGCCACGTCTAAATCATTCAATATCTCGGACTTGACTTCTTCTGGTAGGGCAGCCGATGGGCCTGCCTTCGAGTAAAAGCTAGCTAGCGATCTGAATGCCTTCTCAAGGACCACATAAGATTCCTGCCAATGAGCTACACATCAACAATCATGTCTTTGATCAACTAAAACCTGTAAAATTATTCTGGGGCTTGGGAGTTTCGTACAAGATCATCAAGAAGTACCTCTTTTTCCACCGTTTGTTGTCCCCTCCAATTGCTCAAGTACTCTCGAATCGATTCCTTTGCTGCATCTGCACTACTTCTGAACTTTGCATTATCCTTGGGGTCTTCCTTCAGTGACTCACGGAGATTCTTCACAACGTCTCTTGCCGACTTCAAGTAAGCCTTTGGCAAGACTTTCCCGGACTTGGTTTTTTCATTTGGGTCAAAAAGTGCTTTGATGGCCCCTATAATGCCTGCGTTCTCTTCCTCTTGTTGGCCACTCGAAGTGTCTTCAGCCCAAGCCAGGGACGAGACTAAGCCATAGTTGAAGGTTATAATGGTTAAGATTGAGGCAGCACCGCACACTAAAGCATTCCTCCGGCTCGATGAAGCTTCTTGGGATGGTATTACTACATGACATGTCTTTTGTGTTTTATCTGTTAATGTTGCAAAAGAACTGTCAAGAAAGAAAACAAGTTCTGATGAGGG
>JAFMPE010024218.1:19037-34767 GCA_024759925.1 Ficus religiosa | reverse complement strand
AACCTCAATGATTAAATAACTAATATGTTAGCATTAAATTCTCTATTCTAATTATTCTTACAATATTGTGATTTTATATTTTGCATTATATGTAAGAACTATTTTTTTAACTGCACACATTAAAATTTCAACAGTCTAATCTAATTTATAATTTAAGTGACTTTGTAACACTCATTTATTATGTTTCCACGTTATAGAATATACTTTTTGTGTTCAATATCTGATCATTAAAGTAAAATTGTTAAAATATTTGTTCTCCTAGTATTGTATACAAAAATAGGAAAAGATCCGCCACTAATGATTATGATTCTTGGACCCATTAGCACAAACTTCATGCAGAAACGATAAAAAGCACAGAATAATTGTTCCCATATGTATGTACTATAATAAGAGTTCAATAATTTATTTAATTAAAATAATAGGTCCATTTATTTTTGGCTACCAAACTTTGGCTATTTGTTTGATGAATAAGACTTTCTTTTCATTGGAAGCTGCCAAACTCGATTGTTGGTACTTGATAGGTTGTTAAGAAGTCTACATCCAAACAACTGAAAATGATAATTAACGAAATATATATTTATTATTTAGCTGATTTTATGGTAAAGAAAGAAAATACTAATTTCAATACAACTCAGCCTATTATTAATTTGTAAAAATGATTATTTTATAAATTCGATAAAACTGACAGTTTAGAATTGCATCCCCCAACAGCATTTTTAACTTCTATCTTTTCATTCTGTTATTATTTGTTTATTCTTAGAATTTTATTTGTTTATTCTTAGAATTTTATACGTTAGTGACGCAAGATTTGGTATTAATAATGCACATTTCTGATGATAAACATCAAATCAATATTAAAAAAAAAAAACACATATAGTTTCGAATATACTTCTATGGCTAATAAAGAGGCTGCTAATGAATTTTTACAAGTAGTAGAGTAGATATCTCATTATTTCTAGGGCCTGTTTTGGGACATTTGAATATTGTATTTTAAAAGTTGAGTTGGAAATATGTTTTTAAGTGAGAAAACATTTGAAAAAGTTATACGATATATAAAATAGTGTAAAATTTTAAAATGTGTTAGGAAAAAATATACAAAATAGATTTTGTCTTATTCATCTCGTCGATATAAGCATTTTGATAAAACAATCATCTCATTTTGATATGAAATGAAAAAATTATGAACTTTTAAAATTTGAATTTTTTGAAAATGGAAGAGATGAAAGATTTAATGTAAAGTTGAGATTTTGAAATAATTTGATATAGATTTTAAAATCCAGATGGTAAAATATCATCTGAAATTAGAGTCCCAAACAGGCCCTTAAAATGTAATTTGAAATTTTTTTTTTTTTGAGAGCTTGTACTATGGGATATCTTATTTTATATAATTGAAAGTAACAGTTTTTTAACAATTAATTTTTTTGCATTTTGAATAATTGCTCATTTTAAAAACTTACAAGGTATAATATAAAACTCTTCTAATCTTAAATTAAATAGTTAAAAAATTAATCAACTGATTAAAACAGCATTCATAAAATTTTTTTCTTTAGGGGATTAGCTTGAGATTTGGAAAACAAAAAGAAAAGTCAAGCTTGATCAGCGGCCAGCCAGCCAGCCAGTCCATCCACGGCGCCCACCGAAAATGCTACTCGCTTAAAACGCGCGTGGAGTAACTTTAGCAAGCTACAAAAAGTCAAAAAGGCGGTGGTGTTATCGTAATATTGGGCGAAAACCGTGCCCCCTTTCCCTTAATATGAGGAAATCAGTAGTTGCTTTTTAGCGCTCTCAAATAATAATAATAATAATAATAATAAAAATCAGACAGTAAAATCTCACACTTTCCCACATCTCGGTAAAGCCAAAAACCAGAAACAGAACACACCACCACCACCAGAAGACGAACGTCGACGGTCGCTCTAATTTCGAGGTATATTAATTCTCGTTTCTCTTCTTTCTTTCTTTCTCAAACTCTGTTTGGTTACCGAGAAATAGAGGAGGAAAAGAGGAAGAAACGAGCAAGAAACACCACTCCTGCAGTTCTTTTGTTCTTGGAGATTAACTCTCTGTTCTTGGAGCTTCTGTTCGAGTTACTTTAATTATTCGTTTGTTTGTTTCTGTATTTGTTTTTGGATTTTCTCAATAAACAGTGCTTGCAGGAGGAGTTACTAAATTGAATTTGGCCATTTTTCTTCTTATTTTTCATAGTTTTAGAAGTTCAATTTGTTTTCTCGGACAAAAATTTAAGGTTTGGCAGATTTTTGAGGTTCTTGGAACTGATTTGACTTTGCTTTCTTGTTGGGAATTGAGATTCTGGAGCTTGATCCTTTGTTGGTGATGATTGAGTAATTACTTGCAATTTGGTCAACTACTTAATCGAAAATGCATTTTATTCTGTTTGTTAAAGATTTGGATGATGTGCAGATTTTACGTTTCTTTATTTTGCTTTTTTCATTTTTTCCTTTTTAGCTGGAACAGTTCACTTTTGATTTCTTTTTAGAGAGAGAAAACAAAAAGTAATCTCATTTCTGTTTCTTTGGAACGACTACAAGGATCAAATTCTTCAATGCATTAAATATATAAATTTTTTTTTTCCTTTTTTCGTAGAATCCAAATTTTAAATTGTATGAGTTTAGCAAGTCACATATTTCATTTTGTTGAAGGGGTTTTTAATTGTCTGTGATTTTCTTAATTTTTTGCATGTGAAGTTTTGGAGTGGTTTGATTTGGAACTATGAAATGCTTTGGTGATTCTAAAATGTGGTTCACTTGCTGAGTATAATGTGTTATTTGCAGGTATGTTACGGTGGTTGAGAGTCATTCCGAAATCAAAAGCGGGTTTTCAAAATGGTTAAAAAGTTCTCCGATTTATGTCAGGTAGAAACGAGGAGATTGATTTGGATCATAGGGGTGTTTTTTGCTCTGATCTTACTATTCCAGTACTTTGAATTACCCTATGGTGGTTTTTCATCATTGTTGACTTCCACCGGAAAGGTTCCGGTACAAGGGAAAAGTAGTCATCCAATTGCAGATTCGCTTTCTAAATCTGAGATTGTCCATAATGATACAACGACTTCTGATACCGCATCGGAAGGAAACGGGGGAGATGATTCTTCGCCCGGGAATTCGGCGAAGCTAAATAAAACTTTGGAAGCGGAAAATGTTAAAAATGTAGATGATGGATTTGCACAAGATGAGGAGGCAAAGGAAACTGGTCAGATCTTGAATGAAATTATCAATGCTACAAGGAAAGAGGTTCCGGTACAATGGAAAAGTAGTAATGAAAATGGAGATTCATTTATTGGTACAAGGACTCCAGATACTGCATTGGAAGGAAGCAGGGGAGATGATTCTTCACCCGGGAATTTGGCGAAGCTAAATAAAACTTTAGAAGCGGAAAATGTTACAGAAGTAGATGATGGATTTGTACAGGACGAGGAGGCTGAAGAACCTGAACAGCGCTTCAATGAAAACATCAACGCCACTAGTAGTGATAATTCAACAGGCAGATTTGAGAAGGAAGCCACTAATATTACAACTTCTGACGGCGAGAGCTCAGATTCTGGTCCTTCATCACCCTCGCCAGTAGGACCCTTGATGGATTTGCCGCCATCTACAGCAGTGACAATTTCGGATACAAATGTTAGCACTCCTGTGACGTCTAACACGTCCAACGCCTCTTTTGTGGAGAAAGAAAAAACAGTCACTTCTGAGAAAGAACAAAAATCAGAGGGAGTTCTTGGCGACCCCAGCCACGCAGACAATACTACTCCAGTGACAGCAGTTCCTAATACAAATACTCGGCCTGAAATGCCGGTGTTGGATGTATATTCATTATCTGACATGGATAATTTATTGCTTCAGAGTCGTGCCTCGTATTATTCAGTGGTACGTTGAAATTGTGTTTTGAGGTGAGTAGTTCATCATTGATTAAAATGCTTCAACCTGTTCTTATATTTTCCATTTTATGCGTAGATACCGCAATGGTCTTCTGCAGTGGAGAAGGAATTGCAAGATGTGGCATTACAGATTGAGAATGCACCTGTTGTAGAGAATGATCCAAATCTTTATGCCCCTCTTTATAGGAATGTTTCCATATTCAGAAGGTATTTTTAACGCAATGTATATTGTTCCTGTCGTATGGCTTCGTTCTTAAAGTTGTTCTAAAGTATCAATGACTTGTTGTAGAATTTTTCGGAAATATCTTGTGACAGTGCACTTTTGTTAAAGTTAAAAAACTGCAAACGTTTTCTAAGCAGGTAATTTTATTTATATTTGGTGAAAATTGGAACGTCTGAGCTGCGCACGGACTTGTACTCCTAGCTCATACAGTCACCGCCCTCTGTTATTGATTATAGTCTCTCACTTTCTACTTTTATCAGTGTTGGTTAGTAATGCTTTACTAGTTTACTTGTCATAAGTGAAAGCACTAAAGATTTTTAATTCAACGGATTTTCCTATGCAAAGAATTACATCCTTATCGTAAAATCTTCACCTGGTTGTAATATATCTAACTGATGTGATTTTCTTTTTCGATCTGCAGGAGCTATGAGTTAATGGAAAAGACTCTTAAAGTTTACATTTACAAGGAAGGAGAGAGACCTGTACTACACACACCAGTGCTTAGGGGATTATATGCTTCCGAGGGATGGTTTATGAAGCAGCTGGAAGCTAATAAAAAGTTTGTTATAAAAAATCCCAGGGAAGCCCACTTGTTTTACTTGCCTTTTAGCTCTCGGATGTTAGAGGAAGCCTTATACGTACCCGATTCGCACAATCACAAGCCCCTTGTAAAATATTTGATGGACTACCTGGACATGATTGCGGGAAAATATCCGTATTGGAACAGGACTGGAGGGGCAGATCATTTTCTTGTTGCTTGCCATGATTGGGTACGATGCCTTTTTTATTTCGTTCTGATTTTGATTTAACTAGTCACTCGGGGAGCGTTTAGGATCTTCATTGAAAATTTAAAGCACCTTTTGTTTTGCTGACCTTTTAGGGAGAAAATACGTTGCGTAAACTTGAGATCGCATCCGCTTTTAGATTTTGAATCATTCCAAGTGCTAACTAAAACCCTTTTCCCCAGGCCCCTTCAGAGACAAGGAAAATCATGGCCAAGTGCATTAGAGCCCTATGCAATTCAGATGTCAAAGAAGGTTTTGTTTTCGGCAAAGATGTGTCGCTTCCCGAAACTTACATTCACTTGCCGAAGAATCCTCTTAGAGATCTCGGAGGGAAACCTCTTTCAAAGAGGAGAACGCTCGCGTTCTTCGCAGGGAGTATGCACGGTTATCTCCGGCCTATTCTGCTCCAGCACTGGGAAAACAAAGATCCCGACATGAAAATCTTTGGCAGATTGCCGAAGAGCAAAGGCAACAAGAACTACGCCAACTACATGAAGAGCAGCAAGTACTGCATTTGTGCAAAAGGTTACGAAGTCAACAGCCCGCGAGTGGTCGAGGCCATCTTCTACGAGTGTGTTCCTGTGATCATATCCGACAATTTCGTGCCTCCGTTTTTCGAAGTTCTGAACTGGGAATCCTTTGCGGTGTTTGTGTTGGAGAAGGATATTCCAAACTTGAAGAAAATACTCCTTTCGATCCCGCAAAAGAGGTATCGGCAGATGCAGATGAGGGTGAAAAAGGTACAAAAGCATTTTCTGTGGCATTCCAAACCCGAAAAATACGACATTTTTCACATGATACTTCACTCTGTTTGGTTCAATAGACTTCACCAGATAAGAACCTGACAACCCAGATCGGATTTTGTTTATTGCGTTCTTGGAGTTGGTTTGGAATAATACCCTTGTGGAGAATGACGCCAGGGTTTAAAAATTAAATTTCAGGATGGAGATTCTGGGAATTTTAGCACGTTAATATTTGATTAATTGATTTTTTTTTTTTTTTCCATTGTACATACAAGGATATGATGAGGTAGAAACGAGCTCTTTATATTCTCTTTGTATGTATAGCAGCAGGATGTACAACATTTCATAGTTATTTGTCTTGTTTAGAAATAAAAATAAAAAAGAATATATATATATTTTTATTTTTTGCAAGATGTTGTGTTTACCGTTATAGTCTAGTGGTAATTTCGGCACAGACGTTCTCCTAGTGAATTCTCTTGTAAATTACAGCTGCTAATTTGCGTTAATTAGTGGATTGATATCTAAGTGTTTAAATAATATCGAAAAAGTATCTAATGCTTCCAGAGTATACCCACAGATGTTCGATAGAAAAATAGACCATAAATCATGAGAAGAAAGAAAAATAATATGAACAAAAATTAAAAATATAGATATAAGAGTAATTGGTAAAATAATTTTTAAACTCAATTTAGTACTCGTTCTTTTAATTTTAGTCAAGTAATCCTTGAATTTTTTACGTTCGCAATTTTAATTATTTCTGTCTATTTTCATTAAATTCCTCAAAAGATTCAAGCACAAGATCCATCATGTGTGCGCCTTTTTCACGATCTTCACCACCCTCCACTAAACCCATATAATCTTCTACGGTGATTGAATCAACAAGAGAGATAGCTGCTGCAAGTAAGAGAGAGGATAAAATCATTGTTTTGGACCGGAGATCCAATGCTGATGATGATGAGGACGGACCTAGGCGACAACACAACCGGTGAAGTCGTTGTCGTCACCGGCAACGACATTGTCATCTGATTAGACGAATTCGTGACAACACATATCGCAACAATATAATAAAATTAACATTTTAAGTAACAGAAATTTAAAATGAAATTTTTAGGTTGAAATTGATTGACTTTTTAAAATTTAGTTTTAATTTTATTAACTTTTCAAAAAAAGATAAAACTGACATGAAAACTTAGATTTGTACTTGAGAGTCAAATGAAGATTAAATTTAAACATTAAAGAAAACTAGATTGTTTCTTTTTATACCATTTATAATCTAATCTAATAGATGGATAAACACTAAAAAAGAAATTAATTAAAAAATTAATTTCTCTCGCAGAAATTAATTTAATTTAATTTTGTCTGAACAAAGATCTAATAAACCAACCGTCCAAACTCGCAAGCACGTGAGTAAACTACAGGTGAAGCTACAGTTCAACACGTGTCGCAACTACCGTTTTCCATTGAAGTCAGTGAAGTATCAGTCAACTAAAATCCGTCTACCTTACGGACGCCCTCACCATAAGAAACTTACGATCTCAATTTTGACCGTTCGATCAGACTAATTTATTACCTGTCTGATTGTCCTCGTCATACTGTTGAAATGACAAATTTACCCCGGAGTGTTGTCGTCTCTCTCCCGAAATTTCAAGCGTACAACAGTCATTTCATTCTACCCCGGTTGTTAAGATTAGGCGCAACTCCACGGAAGCTCTCTCCTCAGCTTGTAAGAAAAAAAAAAACCAGAATTTGGCAAAAGCCGAACCAGACAATTTTTTTTTTTTTCCGTTAACCATAATTTGATATTTTTATTTGGATAATCTTTTTTCACAAAAATTTTCCCAGAGTTTCTTCCCATTAATTTGATTGAATTCACTTTTCAATATTGAAATATATATATATATATATATATAAAAGTTGGATTTTTGGAAAGATTGAAGAAATTATCACAATATATATATATATATATGTATGTATGTATATTCAGTGAGAAGAAGGCAAGAAGATCAATAGCGAAAAGGAAGAATTAGCAGAGATTTCCATGGCGACGGAGACGAAAACTGCCGTGGTGAAGCTCAAGCCAAGCACTAATCTAGATGGTTCTTCGAAGGGAAAGTTTGATTCTTCTTCTTCTTATGCAAATAAGAAGAAGGTCATTGAGAGCTCAGGCAAGCAGATTATTGATTCGTCCAAGCCGAAAATCGTATCCACCGTCGTAAAATCCGAGGTAAAATTGATCAGTTTTTGTGATTGAATTCAGCTTGTTTGTAATCGTTGGATCGGGAATTGAGCGTCTCGAGTCATGAATTGCTTTAATTTTAGTTAAATTTGATCATTTGGGAATTGGGGTTTAGGGTTTTCTGGATTGGTTACTGTGGATTTGTTGAACATCGAGATGTCGTCTGATATTTTGTTAAGAACGATTTTTGTGTTGAAAATGTGAAGGTGAAGTCGAAAACGACATCAGGATCATCAAAAGCGGCAACGAAAACGACTAGTACTGCTACTACTAGGGTGAAACAGAAGAAAGTTTACACTTTGCCTGGCCAGAAATATGATCCTCCTGAAGAGGTTTCTGATTCTGCAACCAAATTCAGATCTTTCTTATCAGTTGAATAACCTTGTGAAATTAGTTTTTTATGTTTTCATTTTTTCCTGTTTACAGAGAGAACCACTGAGGATCTTCTATGAGTCTTTGTCAAAACAAATACCAACTAGTGAAATGGCTGAATTCTGGTTAGTTTATATATACACACATACATGTATATGTATATATATGTATATAAAATCAATTTGGGTTGGCATTATTTTTGTTCTTAAGGGTTCACTAGCCTTCCTTTATCTACTTTATCTAAGAACATTTTCGAGTTTCCAAGAACTTTTCATCTGCAAAAATTAGTGCTTGTTTCTGTTTCTTTTCTTAGTTTGTAGTGTCTGGCACTTGAAAGGAAGTAAATCTAACATCTAGTATGATGGTGTAGTTTCCATTGCCCACAGGGAGAACCAAGTGGTTATCATTAGAGTATTGCAATGGAGGTTTCATGGGTCACTCAGTTGTTAATTTTTCCAAATTGAACTTGGGTAAGTTTGTAGCGCGTGTAGGATCGGATCATCTGTTGATGTTGGATGCTTGGTGCTAGGCTCTAGTCTTATCGGTCGTGGATCCTTATTAGTCTAATATACTAAAATTGAGATTATCACTATTTCAAAAAAAAAAAAAAAAAAAAAAATCTTCAGGCTAAATCGTGGTTAGAGAAGCAAAGTGTCTAAAGCTATATAAAGACATGAAAATCAAGTCACTTAGACATGCAGGAAACTTCATCTAACCCGGAAGGCAATTTTAGGAATGGAGTACACCCTTGGATATCATATGCACAATCTAGAGAAATGACGATACCTTATCTTGCAAAAAGTATCTCTACTCTATGAAGCAACAAAAGTTATCCCTCAACCACAACCTTGGCCTCTAAAACTTTCTCTAAATTTAAAGGTCTCACCATTATGCTTTTGCATTCCCAAGTTTGGAGTGTTCTTTGAGTCTATTTACCAGAGTTTTTTCAGGAAAGGGACACTCTACTCGATTATCTGGTATTATCGGTCTTTGCACTATTACTTCCTCTTTCCTTTGGGTCTATCAGAGATGGTAATCTAGTGACTGTAACTTTTTGATTTGTATCTTGGAAGGATGGACTATCATTCGATAGAATTATAGTCTCTCTCATATCTTTCAAGTGGGAAATGCAGCAGCTGACAAGTTGGTTAGGATGAGTTTGTTTTCAGGCTAGGATTGGCAGAATGCAGTTTTGTGTCATTTGTGTAGCCTTCTTGGTTTTTTTCCGGTTAGTTTTATACACTTCACTCTGCAGGATGCAGGGCTCGAATTGTTCTCTTTCTAGATATAAATGTATTTGTTTTTCAACAAACAATTTGCCTCCTATGAAGGTTTGGGTTCAAAGAAAAAAAGAAGATAATCTGCTCATTCACTTTAAGGAGTGATTAGTCAGATACAATTTTCAGCTTCAAATAACCTCAATTGGAGAGCTCAAGTACTTTCGAGCAAACTTGAAGAACCCTTTTTTTCTCTGTTATAGCTTTAAGTTGACAACCGTTGGAAATGGAGGTGGATTCTTGACATTATAGTTTGTTGTCCTTAGTGAAGAGACTGTTAGATAAGTATCGCAATGAAGCCTCTGAATGCAAACTTTTCATGTATTCACAAAGTAATTCCTCTTTTTTTTTTTTGGCTTGAGATCTCATGGTATTTCCTTGGTATAAAGCATCTTTACTTAGTGTTATACGTTTTTGCATTGCAAGTAATTCACTTGTTTCTAATGCTAACCTTTTGGATTATGCCGCAGAGCCTCATGCTTACCCCTAATATTTTAGCTTATGTTGTGGCCCGATATGATCCAGCTTATCTTAATTGCGGTTTCATCATGTTTGAATTGGTTCATATCTATGTTGCTTCTCTAATGTTGATGAATGATTGACTTGTAGGTCCAGAGTGTCTTCACATTAGAGTTCTGATGCTAAAATGTTTCATAATTCTTCTGACACGTAATTTGTGTTTAGCTTCTTTCCAAATTCCTCGCATCATGGTGAAACAGACATTGTTACATCATCGATTCCGTGAAACCAGAATAATGGATTACTGCACTGCTTATGTATATACCATCATTTATCTATCTTAACAGGATGAACGTCTGAAAAGTATCCCTTTCATTGTACATGTCTGATTATGCTACTGCTACCTATAGAATAGTTCAATTACCAGGAAAAAATAATGCTGATTCTGTACACGAGACTTTTTACTACCGTCTTTTGGTTCATGTGACTCGTTTTTATAGTTTACACGCTTTTGTATTACCTCTTCTTACTGCTGTATTTATGTTAATGCACTTCCTAATGATATGTAAGCAAGGTGTTTCTAGCCCTTTATGGAGAGTGTATATCATAGCTATTTGTAATCAATCATTTATCACTTGGGGTAGGAAAAATAGTATTCTATTGCTAGAAATATGGATTATCAAAAAGAATAATAAATTGATCGTTCTGTGAGAGTTGAAATAACGGGTTACATTTTCCTACAATTTGCAGGATGATGGAACATGGTTTGTTGTCCCCTGAAAGAGCCAAAAAGGCATACGAGAGGAAGCAGAGAAGGCAGAAGGAAATTCGGACAGGAACTCCGATTAAACCTTTGAAACTGCTGAGCAGACCCGAGAGTTCACAGAGGCAGCAGCAGGCACCAAAGAACGGCAATTTGAAAGCCAAGAAGAGAATTATGAACGACAGCGATGATGAATTCATTTCAAGTCCCAAGAGAAGGAAAGTTTGAGCGGAAAAGGACTAAAAGGGACCTAACCCCTCATTAATTTGTATTTCTGGAAAGTGCTGTTAGTGCGAACATTTAGATTATCAAATTGCAGACAAAAGGTGAGTGCAGGAAACCAATCTAACAAGTGATAAAGACATTCTTTGTTTCTCCAAACATTGAAAGAAATAAGTGAGTTCTCAATAAATTCGTCATTTTTCTCCTTCTAAAACTCATTTTTCCGAAGTGGCATGCATAAATATTCAGCCATTGATTGTTCAAGTTGTGCTTGCAACTTTCCCGACGAGTTGTCTGTAGTTGCTCCAAAGGCCTTGACATATATTCACCAAATTTTTGCTCGTGTAAATTTGTGAGCTTTTTATCTATTGGGCTTGTTCTCGGGCTGTTTGAGTGATTTTGAGGGTTGCCCTTAAAAAGCACCCCTCTTAAAATATTCTCTCATTTATAGTACCTTGGGGATTTTTATTCTCTAATAAGATAAGGTCACACATTAGAGAAAATTACCCAAATGGCCGCATTTTTTTTCATTTATTAACTAATTTAATATTAATTTTTCCCTTTCAATCAACATAACACAAATCTTAATTTTTTTTTAGTTTAAATTTTGTATTGTATTGATTTAGTATTAATTTTTTATCATATTGAAATGATGATATTTAAATTTATATCATTTAAGTGTTTTCCTCGTAAATCAAAGATCAACATAAAATGTCTTCCTAAGATTACTAATGACTAGTCAAAAAGATAATTTGGTAGACTACCACTGGTAATCTACCAGAATATCCTTCTGACGATTGGAGTTGACATAGGCCATAGACAATCTTTTAGTCGTTAGCGTCGGTCTCCGGTCATTGGCGAGTATTCTATAAAATACCTTTGCTAATCTACTAGGCAATTTTTGGTTATCAGCATAGGTCTCCGATTGCTAACCCTAATCTTAGGCGGGTGTTTTGGTAGAATACATTTGATAATCTACCATACTACTTTTTGATAATCTCGAATTACTTTTTATAAAATATCAGATTTTTTTAATTTTTTTTTAAGGAAACCGGATTACTTTTATATTCCACCATATTATTTATTATATTTTAAAAGATTATTCATAACATTCTAGCAAATTAATTATCATAATTTACTAAATTAATTTGTTATTTCCCCGTATTAATCATTAAAAAACCACTAACCCATAAAATTGAAAATACCTGAAAAAAAAAAAAAAAAAAAACCTAATTTCTCATCTCCCTTCCCTAACCAACTCGAACCGCCACCAACTGCAGAGCTCCGACAGCCGACCTTCGAGGAGTCGCGATCGTTAATCTCTGATGCTGATCTCCTTCGAGCTGTGCTTGACAACAATGAACATAACTCCGATCAAGAGGAGATATGGGGACAAAAGGACAGAGAGAGAGGGAGAGAGGGGAGAGAGAAAGAGACACGAAGAAAGAGAGGGAAAGGCGAATTTGAAATCGCCCACCGCACCTCTGATAGCCTCGCCGAGCCTCTGAGATTAGAGCGAGCTGTCGTGATTGCAAGTCCGCTGAACCCCGAGATTATGATAGGCGGAGGTCAAGATCGCGAGCCGAGGTCGCCGTTCGATGCCACAGATCGCCGTCGTTATGATGCTCGTCGACAAGGAGAAGAGAAGAGAAGAGAAGAGAGAGAGTGTGTGGTGAAAGTGTAATAGTTAGGATTTGAGAGGGTAAATTAATCGTTCAAGTGTCTGGTCAGATACAAAATTGGTCTAGAAGGTAAATCCATACCAGTGTTTAATTGAGTAAAAATCTTTAAGTATAGACATATAAGGGTTGTTTCCCCAATTTTATCAAGATGTTTCCTTAGGTTCTGGTGTTCAAATAAATCCAATTTTACTAGTGTGTATACCTACAACTTTATTGAGTTAAAAAAAAAAAAAAAAAAAAGACATTACAATATATTGGTTATTTTAAAAATTATATAACATGGTAAATAGTATGTCTTAAAATATGAGATAAATAAAGTATTTATGATAAATTATTTATTTACAGAAGTATTCATAAGGTAAAAGTGTACCACTTTTGAAGTTTAGCATTAATTAGGTATTTTATGTTTAGTTACTCATCTTTACTACTATGATAAGAAAATAAGTCTTAAATTTTCCGCATAAAAAATGTCTTTGAATATTTTAAATTTCTAAAATTAATATTCCTCTAATTCATCTTAAAGTTTAGTTGTTCATCGATATCATTAAGATATGAAAACATGCTTAAAATTTTCTAAAAAAATGAGCCATTTAAATTCTAAATCTATGAATGAATTCCCCCAAATTATCCATACATCCAACTCAATAGAGATTAAAGAGAAATTTAGGAAACATACCTCTTCAAATACCTACCTTCTTTATGTTTGTATCCCTCTTAATTTGATTTATGTTTAGAACATAGGTTTGAACGCAGGCTTGATTTTAAAGGGACAAAAAAGAATTTGAATCTTAAAAGGTGATTTTAAAAGAGGACAAATCTTTATGATTATTAGAGGCATTTCTCTAGTTCCCTCTCAAAAATAATAAAACAAATTTGCGATCTACAAAAGCATTCCTCAACAAACTACCAACTTTTTTTAAACGAAAGCAAACTACCATAAAAGTGATACAAATTCTTCATGATGAGGTATTATGGATGTTATTTATCTCATAGATATAGGTCGTCAGGATAACAATATTATTATTGGCACTAGTTTTTCGCCATCATTTAAAAAAAAAAAAAAAAAAAAAAAGGTTTGCAGGAGTAAAGCATGCATGTGGTAGACAATATCTGTTCAGAAAAGTCCATCAGTTTCTGCTTTGATTTCCATAGCCGTACGCATTGGCAAAATGCAGACAGCCATTCTTTGAAAAATACATATATAAATATACATACATACATACATGGGTGTGTGTGTGTGTGTGTGTGTATGACCAACTGAACGTATAAGAAAGCGGCAATTACAACATATAATCATATAGCAGGCTTAGCGGCTATGGTCACACTTCCATATCAGTAAATAAATGCTATTTCTTGGGTTGCACATGATTGGAAACAGCATAAAGATTCATTGTTTGGTACACTTTATGTATATTTATACATATACATACATATATATAAGATTAAGGGCTTTAAAGTTGAACTGAAAATTCCATTGGCTTTATATCTTTTTTTCTTCTTTTAAGAAAAAAATCCAGGTAACCTGGCATTAGCATATCCACTCTAGGCGTTAAGGGGCTGCTTGATGCTGATAGAACGTAGGTTAAAAATCCTGTGAGTGTCCTATCACTCGATCAGGAGCATGTCATCCTAACTACACCGAGTGTGTTAATAGTTAGGATACATGTGAACATGATCTCAGACACTTTAAATCAAATGTTAAGCTATAATAAAACAAGTTTTCACATTTAAGAACCTTAAAAGAGTCATCTAACATTCGAACTATTGATCATTGATCCATTACAATAATTTTTTACCGCTAGACCACTGCACTCGGTGGTCAATATTGGCCGTATATCTGTGTTATATATGTGGATGATAGATGGGCTTACTGCACACTCTCACATGGATTGCATGTAATGGGGGCTCCTTAAGATGATCGGTACTTTTTGCTGTGAAGATTAATCATCAAAGATAAGAAACAAGGACCGTTTCTCATTATTCATGATCAGGTCCCATTTGTGCACTGTCTTAGCCCCCCTAAGACCATTTGTAATCCCTTAATATCTTGAACCAATTTATATCCCCAAGTATGGGCTGTTCATGTGGTGCGAGCAAGTGAAAGTTGATGCTTGCCCATATATATATATATATATATAATATTTGTACATGTGTGTGTGTGTGTGTGTGTGTGTACATATATATAAATCTATATCTCTATATATGTGCATGTCGCTAGCATAGCTGCCAGGCACTCTGGGTTCAGTCCCATCATACCAAAATTTATAACAAAATCCAACCAAGAGAGCGTGTATCAGTACTAATTAATATTGATGCATGTGGTTGTAACTACTCTCATATAAATATATAAAAACATATATGTACATATTTTTATATATTGGATAACTTAAATACAGAATGTGGGTGTTGGTAGAATTAAAGCCATGTCTGTGAACTGCATTGATACCATTAGATGGCTTTCAGGTGAAAAGATCAAAGTATTCAAGTGGATTCTAAAAATAAATATATATATCTCTCAATTTCTGTAGAAAGTTCCAAGACTCTGATAAAAGAAAATGTTTAATAATATGTATGTATTTGTAGGAAAGATATATCTAAGATAAAATATATATATTACACGCACGTATCTTAATTAGCTTTGACAAATCTTGACCCACTAAGAATTAGCAAAGACTTTGACATGGTGATTGGTGGTTGGTTGGCAAGCCGGCGAGAATGTGATATGCTAGGCTCCTTCTACTATATATATATATATATATATGAATGGTCAGTAGTCCGTTGGCGGACGTATGCGGTTGACAAACTGTGGCCGTTACATTGGAAATTGATGGCCTGGAATAAACGACCAGAGTCCAGGGATAGTAGCTTGATTATGTGACATGTATACAGGATCCTAGCTTGTCTAGTTGAGAAGACAACCATTTAATGTTGGAGGCAGTTGGCGAAATTAATAATGTTTGGGGTTGGGATGCCGGAAAGTTGAGTTGGGATACCAATAACAACAGTTCGGTGGAGTGATTCGGCTTTAGCCGGTGAATACAAAATCTGAAACGATTGTCTGAGGACACGCCGT
>JAFMPE010024218.1:4336-17403 GCA_024759925.1 Ficus religiosa | reverse complement strand
TGGTATGTATATACCGTTTAGTGTGGACCGTGAAAATCGTGACGACGACATGTCGTTTCGTTTGGGGAGGTAAGAAAATCGTGAGGATGACCATGCAGTTTCAAATGGGGCACTGGTAAGGAAGTAGGGACGACGACATGCCGTTTTATTTCGTTTGTGGCATGGCGGTATAAATTAGCTAAAAATTAATTAATATGTATTGTATTGTTATTATATAATACGATGTTTAGTTTTGCATTGTATTATAATATTTTATAATACAATACGTTGTTTGTTCGTCACCATATTGTATTATATTAAAAATTGAGTTTTCAAAGTATAAAATTTATGTTGTGACTCTAGGACCAGAGTCGGGTTTCAAGAGCGGGACCGAAGTCGGGTTTCATAATCTTGGTCAAGGTTGAGATTCGGAATTAGGGTTAGGATCGAGGTTGGGTTTTGGGATGAGGGTCGGGGTTGGTGTTAGGATGGGGTTTAGGATCGGGTTTCAAAACAGGAGTCAGTATCGAGTTTCGAGACGAGTTTCGGGTCGGGTTCATGTTCAAGTTTCATGACGGGGTTGGGTTTCGAGATGAGGGTTGGTGTCGAGTTTCGAGACATGGGTCGAGGTCAAATTTCGAGATCAGGTTCGAGTTTTAGGGTCGGGTTTCAGGACAGGAGTCGGTGTCGGGTTTTGAGATGAGGGTCGAGGTTGTGTTCAGGTTTTGGGGTCGAGTTTCAGGATGGGGGTTAGGGTTGTGTTTCAGGATGAGGGTCGGGGTCGGGTTTCGGGACGGGAATCGAGGTTAGGCTTAGGTTTCGGGATTGGTGTCGGGGTCAAGTTTCAGGTTTAGGGCTAGGTTTTGGGGTTAGGGTTGGGTTTCGAGATAGCGATCGGGGACGAATTTTGGGGTTGGGGCCGGGTTTCGAGGTCAGGTCGGGTGGGGTTTCGTGATGTGGGTCGGAGTCGGGCTCGTAACCCAACCCTCGTCCTGAAACCCAATCTTAACCCCCGACACCAACCTTGTCTCAAAACCCGATCCCGACCTCCATCCTGAAACCCAACCTGGATCTCTTGTCCCGAAATTCGATCCCGACCCTACCCCTGTCCCAAAACCCGATCCCGAACCTCGTCCTGAAATCTAATCCGGTCCCGAAAATCTTACCCTAACCCCGACTCTCGTCTAAAAACCCCGACCCCGACCCCAATCTCGAAACCTGACCTCGACTCCGACCCCCTTCCGAAACCTAACCTCTGTACTAAAATCCATTATATTTTGTTTTTTTAAATAATCATTTAGATTAAATTATACAATACAACCTAATACAAAAAGGTTTTTTCTCGAGTAAGATATTACAATCTGTATTGTATTAATTTTTGATTTTATATTAAACTATACAATACAAAGATGTTGCCAAAAATTATATTATTTTAAATAAAACAATACGGAGTGCTAATACAATTTACCAAACATGCCCTAATTGGTATATATTGATCTTGTTACATTTCACTAGTTTTTCTTTTACCCTTTTCTAAAACAGATAGAATTTATTTTACAAGTTCTAAAAGACAATATGTTTATTCAAAATATTCCTAAATATATTGTTTATTCAAAACCATTTATGATGATAGCCCTGTTCTCATTAGTCCACAATTATGGGATCATAATAAGAATATATCTCTCATCCAATAATTTATAGAAATGTTGTATTTTATGTAATTATTTGTAAAACGTAAAGGTAGATATAACATTTAACAAAATACGGTGAAACACATTATATACAAGGGAAGCAATTTTATCAGGGTTTACGTACCTTGGAACTTTTTGTCACTAATTACAAGTTGGACTCTAAATTTTTAATCTTAACATTTATGATCATTTTGAAAATTCTTGACAGTCTACATAATCAAAACGTTTACAGATGTCAATTAATGGCAACAACTACGATCCCAAATGTCAAAATTATAAATAAAATAAATAAATAAATAAATTAGAACTCCAACTTTATCAATGCTAACTAAAAATTTCAAGTGCATAATGTGAAAAATTTGTGTGGCATTCCAATAATTAATTGGCATCCGTTTGCTATTAGATCACAATTGCAATGGATTTTTAACATTTATAGTCTTTATTTTATAATATTGCAAGGATATTTCAAAGCTTAAGTTGTTCAAATACCATTAAGTCCAGCGTATACCAGTACAAATTACCGTTAATTTGTTGTTATTCCTTAAATAATATAGAAAATGGTAGTACAACTCGAACTTAATATAATTGTAGTTATATATATATATACAGCTGACAAAATTAGAATCATTTCATACAGAGCTACCTTGTGTCTATTACCCAAAAAAAAAAAAAAAAGCAAATTAAATTAATTGCAAAGGCATATATTAACCACAAATTTAAAAGTTACAGCCCTGAGAATTGGTCAGTCTGTTATGTATGTATGAGCTAGACAATTTACATAGCCACTTTTTTATCTGTCTGATTCCGTGGAAATATTGTCTGATCATTATGAAGGTCGTGGAGTACTATCTAATAATATATTTGTTTGTTTGTTTGTTTGTTTTTTTTTTTTTAATGAATAAGCCATTTATATATTTGTCAAATTTGTTGAATATCAATTATACAGATATATATAGGTGATTGAACAGTTAAATAGAATTCTGAAGTAGGTGTTTGAACAGTAAATACTTGTACTCAAAAGTTTCCACATGTATAACAAATATATCAGAGACAGTTGTACGATTAGGACAATTTCCAGATAAATTTAGGGCAGGTCAAATTTTTTTTTGTTTTTAATTTTTATTTAAGGCCTCATTTGAGATTTTAACTCAAACTGTATTTTTTCATATCAGTTTTTATTCTTTTTTGAAAAATTTTTTTATCTTTTTCTAAAATTTTTTTTATCTTTACAAAAATTTTCAACTCAAACTGTATTTTTTTAAATCAAACGGACCTAAATTTGTGCCTTGTTCTTTCACCGCGTGCGTCTCATTGACAACCTCAGTCCTCTCCCAAGAAATTAATTCCGGTACCTAGTAATTGTCTGTTCGCAGGCTTTACAGTGAGGAACAATTAATGCAGTTTGAATCTTGAGTATATAATATTATATATATATATATATATATATTTACATATCCATATACGTATACATACATTACATAGTGTATATATATAAATGGTATAAAATGATAAATACAAGGTTGGTAAAGGATTTCTATATCAAGAATACTGATATTGTTGAAACCAGAACATACACGACGGAGGCTAATAACTACATAACGAGTAATTAGAGGACATTGTTGAAACCAAGACATATTTGAGGGAGGCTAATAACTACATAATGAATAATTAGAGGTTATTATGACAAAAAATTTTCTTCTTAGAGTGGTTTTTTATGAAAATTTATTCAAAAGTATAAGGTATTTTTTCGAAAAAAAAAAAAAATTGAAGCCTACCTTAGGCCCTAAATCCCTCCGTCCCTAATACTGAAGGCATGTAATCGGTGTTAGAAATTTGAATGGTATGAACCATAAAGCTGCTGATTTTGCATATTGTGCATTCGTGAATATCCCTAGAGTTTGACAAGAAATTTCTAGAAGCAGCTTTAGACTTCTTAGGTGTAATTGTAATTGTTTTAAAAAATGCTTTAATGGTTTATGGGAAGAGTTTTGCCTCTCTAGAAAAACTTGCAATCAAAATCATAAAATGTGACTTCTAAAAAGAGCTTTTCCAAATAGACTTTCAAATTTATACCAAAGTTTTAATAAGACAGTCATAGACTTCATTAATCTAACATTTTTACCACTGACAATAAAATTTAAAAATCATTTTGAAATGTGATTCCAAACTTGCTAAAAATCCATAGGTTTTCCTTCTATTTTTCTATCAATTTGGAGCAAAAGCAATAAAACTCTGTCAAAGATGACCAACGTAAGCATATTATGTGACAAATTGAACTTTTTTCTACTACAATTAGATTTATAAACTGGACAATCTTTGTTACATCTCGCAAGTGGAGATTCAGCAGCTAATTAGTGAATAGTTGAAAAGCTTAATTATTAGGAGTACCGTAAGGCTCAAGCAATTAAAAGATGAATGCTTCTGGTTCCCATATGTATATTTATAGGGATTCCTGTGCGTTTATCTTTTTGTTTAAAAATAAAAATAAAAATAAAAATATATGTTCCAAACTTTGATCATATGCAAATACAGACAGACATATATGCATTCACATATATATATGTATGTATGTATGTATGCATGTATGTAATCAATGATTTGTCATATGCATGTGGGATGTGAATTATTTGAACGTGTAATAGAAGTATATACTTGTTGATCATCAAGAGTACTTAGCCAAACATTTTGTTATGCAGATTCTGTTTAATTCCTGAAATAAAAATAATTAAATATAAAATAATGTACACTTGATGAAACGATACATCAATCTATGAACCGTTGATTTTCTGTCTGATTCATATTTTGTGATCTGCAGCTAAATTAAGACATGACAAACAGAAAATCCTAAAGGTTAAATAAATAAATACATATGTGTGTGTGTTATTTATACTAGAGATGAGACCCACTAAATTTGGTAAGAAAGCTGTAGTTCGTAAACGGATTTTGACTTAAAAGTGATGGAAAAAATGGTTTAAAGTTTTTAAACCATTTTGAGGAGCCATTTTGAGGTCCAAATTGAATGGGACTTAGCAAAAATAACGGGTCTTGATGAATTTGCATTCTCCGTCACAAAAATATTGAAATCGTATATTCATACACTCAAAATGATAATTGGATGAATGAAAAATTGATGCTCAAAGTGTGCCCATTAAAGTATAATTTTGTTTAAAAAATTACTTATAAATGTAGAGTCCTATATTACTTAGGCATAAAGACTTATTGAACTTTATAAGAATTTGTACCTGTGGACTTGGTTAAGATGGTGTACCTAAAAGACTCTCTCATGCGTAGATTTGGGGGGTTGGGGGGGGGACGGAATTTAGAATTTATTTTTGCTTAATATGAGCATTAGTGGTGCTAATCACAAAATTAATTTCTTGATTAATTTTAAAGATGAATGGTTGTAGAATATGAATGGATTGCAATTTTCTCATTAATCTGGATTAAAAACTTCTTAATTTTTGCTTAATATGAGCATTAGTGATGCTAATCACAAAATTAATTTCTTGATTGATTTTAAAGATGAATGGTTGTAGAATATGAATGGATTGCAATTTTCTTATTAATCTGGATTAAAAACCTCTTAATTTTGGTTTTGTAACACCTCCTCTTGAAGCCTATAAAAAGAGGCATTCACAAGCATGATTGATACACACTTGAACACACAACACTAAGTTCTTCTTGTTCTCTCTTCTTTTTCTTTAATCTTGGGCATCTTTCTCATGTAGTCAATTTTTGTAGTTTTTGGTAATAAAGGGAAGGCTTTGGTTTCAAGTTCACCGGAGGTGGTTTTCAATCGTGCTAGATTACCGTTGCTCGGCATTTTGTCCTAAGAAATAGACTTCTGTTGAAACCTCGTGCACTTATCGGATGGGACAAATCTATTTTAGGAAAAGCGTGTGTTACACGTGCCTTGGCGTTCTTCATCCTCATGCTATTACATTTGGGTTAAGGTTGAATTTCAGGTTGTAATAATTTTCGTTTCTGTGTAATATTTTATTTTGCTTTTATTTGGTGTTCCAATTGGAACTCAAATTTTTCATCTCAATTTTTGTTTTTTTTTAAATTAGCATAAATTATAACTAGTTTTTAAAAAATCAACAAACTCTAACTTAAAATTTTCATTTTTAACTAATGAATCAAATGCAGGTTTAATATATTAAACTTATTCGTTGTTTATGCTGAATGTTGTCTAACAAAAAGTAGTTTTACTGAACAGTTCGCATACACAGGAACGTATGGTACTGTCCCTCTGTGAGATAGAGAGGACTGTACTGTCCAAGAGGTTCTGAGTTCTTCAGAAGGTGTGCTCCTTGTATATACAATACAGTATGCATATACATGTACATATATATTATATATACAAATTTATAGACATCTATATAAATAGTGTGTAAACTTACTTCAGGCGAGCATTAATTAATAAAAGAGAAAGAAATAATTAAATGGAGATCATGGTAAGAACAAACTCTACAGAATTTACATGAAAAGTCGTCTTGATTATATTTATATGCAAAGACGAAAACTATATCTACTTTTGTTGTCCAAGAAGAAGGAAAAATAATTAATTACTGAACAAAAATCAGCAGATTTTGTGCTGTCCATCAATTCATTTCTATGCTTTTAGAGTTAAATGAGTACTGCTGGCCTTCTCTGTTTTTATTTTTATTTATTTATTTTTTTGTTTGGGTTAAATTCTCAGTTGTTTTCAGGTAGTTTAGTCTATATATATATATATATATATATAATAAATAGTGGTAATATTAATCAGTAAATGCACTAAGACATCTTGCCTTCTCGCTGCAATCCCCATCATTTATCTATCCCATGTTTTATTAAAGAAAAAGGAAAAATCATATATGAAAGTAGTTTGTATGAATAATATTGAGATAAAAAGAGATTTTAAGAACCACTGTACATGTACATTGCGGTTGTATATATACATGTTATGTAGTATTTAACTGCGCCTGTTGTACAATATGAGTTCTGTTGGAAGTCCTCTCAAATTTGCAGCCTTCGGATATGCTTAGTGTACAAACAAAAGTACAAAGCAGAAACATATATATATTAACTTGATTTAAAAAAAAAAAAAAATCCTCTCGTACCAAAAGCATATTCAAAAATAGGACGATCAAAATTCAGTCTAATTTCACCAAAGATTCGATTAACTAGGTTAATCAAAAGTAGTACCAAGTAAATTTTAGAAGCTAATACAATATATATTTAACAGTGCTATATATTCTAAACAAAATGATAAAAGTAGCTTGTTTTGAGAATATTAATCATGTGGAGTTTGTCCTGATCTCTATATATGCATATATTTGATCTCTCTGTGTGTGTGTGTGTATGACCCAGGTGTCTTGCAATTAATAGGGCCACATATATAGTTTCTACTTGAGTCAAAATGTGTGGCCAGTAACGCTTTCATGCACAAGGAAATTGCACTACAACTATTTCTCACAAGCCAAATTATAATAATGAACAAAATGAAAACTGACTACCAAGAGAGAAAGGGGCCACGTTTGTTATATTTTCCATCCACAGCTCATCATGGACGTACAACTTTAACTTCTTGTGGAAGAACATAGTCCATTTCGCTAGGAAATAAGAACAATGTAAGACTTAAAAAGTACGGTTTAATGAGGATAAAAATATTCACTTATTCTCTCAATATTTAATACAAGTCTCTCTCTCCCTCTCTCTCTCTCTCTATATATATATATATATATATGTGTACAGACACACACATATATACGCATATGATTTTTGCAAGATATGATTCAAGGCAATAATCGGAACCTCCATGAAAGACTTATCAAAATCACTTCAGGCACTGCTGACTGCTGGTATGGATATTAAAAACATATATACTCTTTATATAAGTAAATGACTATTTCTTTATATATGGGGAATTTTATTATAACACCTTTATATCTTGCATTACTCATAGACATTGTTATTTAATTAGCGTTAAATTAAATATTCAAATGATCTGATTTATGATTAGAGCAATTCTACATCGCCCACTATAAAATTTTAATATGAACATTTATAGTTATTTAATTGGCATTAAATTAAATATTCAAATGATCTGATTTATGATTAGAGCAATTCTACATCGCCCACTGTAAAATTTTAATATGAACATTTACATACAAAACCTTTAAAAAATCAATTTAATGATTGAAAACTTTAATTATCAATAGTGTATAATAAGATATCCTACCGTAAATGAATGCATATATTACTTAGAATGTAAGGGCGTGTTTAGTGAATGAATTGAGTTTGAAAATTTTAAGTTTCAATAGTAATTTTTGTTGACTTTTTAAAAAAGACAAAAAAACTTTTTCAGAAAAAGACAAAAAAAAATACAGTTTAACTTGAGTTAAACTTACCAACCAGATGAGCCCTAAATCTCTGATGAGATATTAATTAATCCTTTGTAAAATATAAGACTAATAAATGTCTGCTAGATTAGAGTACATTATACGGCCAACAAAACAAGCGTATTTAGACAATAATCCAGTATAGATACACACATAAATTAGTTAAGATTAACTACTGTTTGATTTAACACTCAATTATAATAACTTAAGATACTGTTTGATGGCCTAGGTACATATGGAAAATCGAGACAAGGCAGTACGCACAAGACATGGTCAAATATACATATATATATATATATATATGAAAATTAGGACCTATACCTAGTTAACCTGTAGAAGTTGACTAGTAAGGTGAAAGTTGTAATGATCCAATAGATTGACAAATGACAAATATTACATGCCAGTCATTAAAATTGTGATAATTAATTTAGATATATAAAAAGACAGAACCTCATTTTTCATCAACACTGTATATTTTTACATTTAACAATTTTCATAGGACGACTATTCTTATCCACTCATTTTTCATCAACATTATATATTTTTACATTTAACAATTTTCATAGGACGACTATTCTTATCCACTCATCGGACAAGAAAGCTTGGCTATATATATACATATATATAAGAGTATATAATATAAGAGCTTATAAGTTAATATTGTTCATGCCAAATTATTTGGAATGTTTTTGGGGGCTTATTACTTATTCATTTAATTTATTCGTTTACATACTAGTATAGACACTTTTTCTTGCATGTTAGGTTTTTCCTATAATTTTACTAATAAAGTTTCAATAAGTTAAATTGTATTGTTGATTGGTAAAGATATGTAAAATCTCGATTTAGCCTCATGGCATCAGTTTCGATTAACAGTGATGTTATTATTAATTTCATATATATATATATATATATTGGGACGGATTTTCCTAAAGATTATTGTAGTTTTGAGCTTTTCTTTTGAACTTAATTATACTAAAACGAGTTATGAACATGATGTAAGATGTGTATTACTTGTATGCCAACCTAATTGAGATGTTAAACTTTATCTGAAAAAGTCTATCAATAATGTGTACATGTAAAACATTTTAAGTAATTATTTCATCTCATTTCCTGTCTACCATAAATGAAAATTATTTAGAAAAAAAAAAAAAAAAAAAGAGAAAAAGAAAACAGCGATCAAACTCCTCTGGTACAAATGATTATTTTACAAGTCTAAACATGTGTAGAGTTTTTTCAAACATTGACGAAGGTGCCCTCAGTCATATTCATGATGAGGGTCGTGGAAATATATATATCTATATATATGTAGAGCATTAATGCACAGTCCACATTTTTCTATGACTCCGGGTGAAAAGGGCCCCCCATTTTTTTAAAAATTAATTGGGCACGAAAGTTTCATTTTAACATATTGTGGGGTAACTTCATTTATTAGGGTTAACTTGAGCCAATACACAAAACCAAAATAATATATATATATATATATATATAGATATGTTAATAAATATGTATATATAAAAATAATCGTGGCAAGACCACATTTTGGAAGAGTTTTGGGATCGGTGGGTCTAAAAATGAACGTACAGGAGATTGGGACCCATGATATGTGAGGTGTGAGAACTGAATGCATTGTTTGGTTGCTCGAGTTTGGTGTTCAATATATATTGCAAGTCTCTGCAACTACTACCAGATCTTATTACGATCGTTTTGGGGCCATAACTCTTGAACGCTCTCCGGGGCCCCTGCTATTCAAGAAAGATATCTTGTCATTAACCCCAACACCTAGTTCGATCTCTTCACTTTTCATTATTCGTACCTTGCTTTATATTTGTACACTTGTTTTTAATTCTATTTTGCTACCTCTTTAATTTTACTGCCTATAAATTACGAGGTTGTTCCCTAAATTTTATAATTTATGCAACTTTGGTCCACGTTTTTTTTAATAGCTGGAACGACCCTAATAAATTATTAAAAATATTGTTACAGTCGTTTTTTTTCATTAATTTAAATGGAATTCGTTGGTTAGCATCACTTAATTTTGACCAAATTATTAATAGGTTTCATCCAAAATTAACAGAAATGATTATTGCACCAACATTTTAATTGTTTAAATATATTCTAACTATGAAAAAAAAGACCAAGAATCAAAGTTGCACAAACTTAAAAATTTAGAAATATGAGCAATTGATTATATATATATATATATACATTTTTCACTTTGAATTTACTCTAAATTTCCTTGCTAATTAAGATTAATGTGTATTTCTAGTAACGATAAGGAGATAATAGATCATGGAAGCTTTTACCCCCCTCTAGAAAGGGGCAAACACAAGAAACATACTCTTTAGAACCATTGAAAGTTCAACAGTTTAAGAATATAGAAAGGAGAATTTGTCCATGTGTAATTAAGTTCAGGAAATATGCATATTTTCAAACTAACAGTGTATGAGCCGAATTGCTTCCCACCTCAAAGTCTGAGACAATACAAGACACATGGATCTTTACAAACACGCCAATACAAAATAAAATTTCGACCCACCAACCAAACAAACAAAAACTTGTGGAAGCAGAAGAAGATTATTGTTTTGTTTTCCTATCAAATATATACAGGGAGAAGATCATCTTGGCTGCAGCTAAAAACGATACTCATTAAGAAGATAAAGGAAGCAAAAAGTGTGACAGCTTTACATAATAAGTTTGGCAAAAGGGTCAGCCACAGGAAATGAAGATAAGAGAAAGGAAAAATGAATAGTGTAACCTTAGGTTAAAAAAAAAAACTTGGGCAAAAAAAAAAAATTGCAAAAAACAAAATAAAAACAAAAAAAGAAAAAAGATGGAAAATTTATTAGGAGTTGCGTGGCACTAAAGAATGGGGACCTCTCTGTGACCATAGAGGCTCAAGCAGGTCGACCCATTTCCCTAATGGGTCCCATCTCCAATCTCTCTCTCTCTCTCTCTCTCTCTCTAACTCTCCTTTCCATCTCTCTCTCTCTCTCTCTCTCTCTCTCAATCTTTATAAACCTTTTTGGTCATTGCAAAATAATGCGAAACAACAACACGGCCAACACCAACACCAACAAAAACAAGAACAACAATAGAAAGCCCAAACTTGATCATCATCATCATCATCAAAATCATTCAACGACAACAACAACAACACACCACCACTTCTCCTTTTCCTCCCATCACTCCTTCATAAAAATATAGTGTCGTTTCTAACCGAACGACAACTGAAATGAGTAGTAGCTCAGAGACAGCAGAGAGCAGCTCAAACTCGTCGTTATCATCATCATCCTCCTCCTTCTCACAGTCACCCCCACAGTCACCGTCCTCAAACTCGGCGGCGAGGAATCAGCCGCCGCCGCCACCGCCGCCGCCGTCGGAGGAGGAGGAGAACGGCAGCAAGATGTCGAAGAGGATGAGGGACTCGAGCAAGCACCCGGTCTACAGAGGAGTGAGGATGAGGAATTGGGGGAAATGGGTGTCGGAAATCCGGGAGCCGAGGAAGAAGTCGCGCATTTGGCTCGGCACCTTCCCGACGCCGGAGATGGCGGCGCGTGCACACGACGTGGCGGCGCTGAGCATAAAGGGGACGTCGGCGATCCTCAACTTCCCCCACCTCGCCGGCTTGCTCCCCCGCCCGGCTTCCCTCGCTCCGCGCGACGTCCAAGCCGCAGCCGCCAAAGCCGCCCAGATGCACAAGCTCGACTCACACCCGGACATTACGCCGTCGACGTCCTGTCCGTCGGCTTCCGCATTATTGCCTGCATCTTCTTCCCCTACGACGGCGACGACGACGGCGTTTGTGTCCGACGAGCTGAGCGAGATCGTTGAGCTGCCGAGTCTGGGGACCAGTTACGAGTCGGCCGAGTTGGGGAGTGAGTTCGTGTTTGTTGACTCGGAAGATGGTTGGGTTTACCCGCCGCCGTGGCTGCAGAGCGTCCGTGATCATGAGCTCGCCACTGGATTTGAGGGTTTGTTATGGGGTGATTATTAATAATAATTTTGTTTAAATCCCAAAAAATGGTTATAAAAAAAAAAAAAAAAAAGGTGTTTGTAGATGTGAGTGAGTGTGGCTTTTTTTTTTTTTTTTTTTTTTTTGAAATTGGTTTTTTTCCCCCTTCTTTTCTGTGTTTAAGCCTTTTATAATTTTTATTTGAAGGGCTTAATCCTCATAACTCTTTCTCTCTCCATCTAATTTTTCTTTTTCTTCTTCTTCTTCTGTTTCCTTGTTGTTTTCTAACTGTACAGTGTAATTAAGATGGAAAGAGAAAAATGCGAAGATTTTTTTTTTCCTCTTTTTTGTCAAAAAAGCAAATATATTCTGCCTTTTTTTTTTTAATTTCATCTTCTCTTAAGATAAAAAAGATTGTCAAAACAATATATGCATTATAATATTAACGTGTGCATATCTGATCATCGGTTTTCATTGCTTCATGGAAAATTCTTGTCCTTTGCAACGTAGGTACGTACAAAAAGACCAAAATTCCATGAAACCAGTTTCACCTTGTACTTATAACCTACTTGTTAATTGGGCCTAGCTAAACATTGTTTAAGGAGCACTAATAAAAAGGAATTTAATTAGGAAGAGTTCTCCTACTATAGAATCTCTCTTTAATGCTTCTTGTATAGAGTAATAAAAAAGGACAAAAGGGTAAAAAAAAAAAAAGTGAGAAAAATTGAGTTTAATGAAAGCTCTAACTAGTACATTTTTAAGAGTCTGAATAATGATTGAACAATTTTATATCATATGTTATAAATTTTTATGAAGTTAATCTAATCATGAAAATGTAACTTTTATGGATAGTATAAAATAAGAGGTTAATAATATATTAGTAATAAGGATAATTAAGAGTGAAATAAAATTGAAAGGGGTCTTTCTTCAAAGAGGGAACAGTCAAAGGGGTAGTGGATAAAAAAGATTGAATGCACAGAGAGAGGGAGAGAGGGTCGGTGGTTTGTGAAGTTTTGACAGATGGACAGATGGTGAAACATGATGAGCTGTGAAGAGCTG
>JAFMPE010024107.1:19806-34721 GCA_024759925.1 Ficus religiosa | reverse complement strand
ATATATATATATATATATATTTGTGTGTGTCTGTGTGTGTGGTGTATAAATACGTCAACCCATCAGCCGACTGTTGCATCGATGGCCTGGTGGATACATAGACATCTTTGTCTGCGAGCATGACAAAAGAACTACCACACAAATCATCGAAGCTTTTTATATGTGAATCAGTAACCTTACAACAATCTTCCATTTTTTCTTAGCTCCGCCGCTTGTGCAGGCCTCAACTCGGTACCCATCACGTTGTGTTAAATTTGAGAAAACGATTATAATTTTTATATTTTTATGATTTGAGATTTGAATTTCTTTTTATCCTTAACATTTGGTGCAATAGAAGACACCGAGTTTGGTCCTAGGCCTTGTTGATTGCCAATTGACCCTGTCCAATTCTTCCGGTAACAACACTTAAAGTTCCTTTTGACATTATTATGGAGCTAAACATTTTCTTCCACTCAAATTATATTTCATAATATAGGACACGCTTTTAATAATACAAACCTTAAGCTTTAAGTGTAGACGGGGAGATTGATTATGATTATGTTATTAATATCTCATGATGTCATCCATGTTGCTTAGAAAATTAAATGTTCTGTGTCTTTATAATTTACAGTTCTGGTGCTATAATTTTTTTTCTTCTTATATTCTCAACAAATTATGTTGAGTACAAACAAATCTTCGTGAGACTCAAGTTACTGTTTTTATTCTTGTGTCATAATAATTATGATTGTCTCCTGTTATTATCAATGATAATATATTTTTATATTAGTTACAATAATATTATAAGAAACGAGATAAAAGTGACTATTATATTTCTAGACATATTATTATCAGGATGTAGTAGTTTGGTCTCTAACCTTTTTATAAAATTATGATTTGATCCTCAATATTTTTTTTGGTAATTAAAGGGTCCAAAACTCTTTTAAAAAAATGTAAATTGGTTCTTTTTAATACCGACCTAAAAAATATAATTAAAAAATATCACGTGAATCACACATAATTTATTATTTAAGGGTAGTTAAAAGTGTTGGAGTAGAATTTGGTCCAACATCAAATAAACGTTCTTGAAATAGAAAACAAGATCAAACAAACGAAATAATTAAGAACATTAAGCATAAACATAAGAAAACACACGAATCTTAAGAATAATATAGAGAAAAACGGAGTCCGGTATAATTGCCTCAAGGCTTTGTATTGATAATTGTGTCTTATCCTTTTCCTCTCAATTCAAGAGAATTTATAATACATTGGGAATGTAGGAGTTTAATTCTCCTTTAATTTGAGAGTTTATTCTCTCTTTTAATTACAATGAACCATTTACATTCCAGTGATTTGATATGTAATAAATATGAACATTTAACGTCTTTAATATTAAATATAGATGATTGAGTTCCCTTTGTAAGTTGCTATTAATTGTTGAATGTTATCTTCTGTAGACGCTTGAACTTCTCCTTCTGACGTCTGATATTACCTTAGGAATACTCTTACTTGAGGATAGTCTCTTTTCTCATAAATAAGTATATATCTACCTAGATTGTCTCCTACCTTATAATTAAGTAGATTCCTATCTAAATTGTCTTTTTCTTTATAATTAAGTAGGCTTCTACCTATATTAACTTGAATTAAAATTATTTTAAATAATTTTTACATAATGATGAAAAAATTCATAATCTAATTTATATGTGTCATTTATACTATCTATTTCATTTAATTTTAAACTTTTTTTGAAAAAACAGAACCAAATTATACCAATTAAAAAATTTAAAGACTTTTTAACTACAAAAAAATAAATTGACGATCAAATTACAGATCAAGAGCCTTGCTGTCAAGCACAAATAGTAAAACTCATGACCCAAGCGTATAACATTGACTCATACACCTAGTCAAAAAATCCAACTGGTCATTTAACTTTTTTACTTTTCAATAAAAATTTATTTTTATGGGCCCATCTTTTGTCACTCCAAATTTGCTTTCTCTGACGTCTTCAACTTTTCTTCTCTTGACTCATCCTCTCACGTCCCTTCTTTCCCTGTTCTTGACGAAGACAAAAATGATCAGGAGAAGAAAAGGCTCCGGATTTGTTTGTTTTAAAGTTTGGCTTAAATTAAGTTATATTTTTTTATCATGATTTTTATTTTTTTAAAAATTTTTTTTTATCTTTTATGAATAAATTTTTTATTTTTTTTTAAAAAATTATTATTAAAATTTAAAAATCTTAAACTAAACTCATTCATCAAATAAACCCTCGACGACAAATCAACACAGGACCAAAAACCCATCGCTTAATTTGAAGACAAAAAACCTGATCTTTTCAATAAAAAAATAAAAAAGAAAAAAATGATCCCTCCTTGCGATCGAGGCGAGCCGAGGGAGTCGACGGGCATGTTCATGACCTCCACCATGGATTTTGGGGGGGAAATGAAAGGTCGGAGCTTTTTGGAGAGGTGAGAGATGAAATCCTAAGAAAGAGAAAGTATCAGACGTTTGTTTTGTTGTTTTTGGTGAGAGATGATAAGTAATTTTGTTTATCCTTTTTAAAATCAACCTTCTTCTACCCATCGGCCAGCTTCAACTCTCAACTCAAAAAACTTCCTGGTTTTGGCCATGGCTTTCTCAATTTCTGGTTAAAGAGGAAAGCAGACTCGAAAAATTAAAAAAAATATATACAATAAATAAATAAATAAAAGAACCATAAGAAAAGCAGAACTTTAAGACCACGTTTGAGTTACAAGTTTAATTTCAATTAAATTATATTTTTTTATCTTAATTTTTATCATTTAAAAATTTCAACTCAAACAGTTTAACACACACTAAACCAAAAGGGTGGGACCCACCTTATGTTACACCGGTAGGTCTCACTTTATGCTACAATGCAAATAAGCGTCTCGATTTTCAATCGTCATGGCAAAAACAGACCTTTATCTGTTGATTGTCATAGCCGATGATCGTGAGAGGACAGGTCTCCGTTACTTGTCGTTGAAACTCTAGTCCTTTGGCGACAAAAAGCGACGGGGACATCGATATATTTACTTTACTATCTTTATTAGCTTGAAACAAATTGGTTTTGACGTATTTTCAGTACGAAAAGTATTACGAAAAATTACAAGGGTATAATATCATGAATTCCAGTAATAAAATAATAAATAAAATATTATTTTTATAATTATCGTTATTAATTATCAAAATTATATCAACTCTATTTTTTTTAATAACTGAAAATATATTTCTAAAAAAAATAACAAAATAAATAAAAACATAAAAATCTCAAAACACTAAGGTTTTTTATTTCACCGGATTAATCAACTCCTCTAATTCAATTAATCAATATATATTCTCCATATTACCAGTGAATCTCACTAATATAATCATTAATCTTTCTCAAGTATTAACAATTTATCTCACAATAAGCGCATTATCACCTCTTGGTCTCAAACTCTAAGCTTACCACAATTAATTAAGAACAAAAAATTCATAATACTGCACAAGTTTTATAAATATCTCTAGCTTGTGACAATCTCATGGTAGATTAAACAAGAACTTATTTAATTATCACTTCTCAATCTCAAATCAAATACCAAATCATGTAAAAGTTGAACATAAATTCATAAGCATTAAGCACATATTAAAATCCTCAACATAGAACTGGAATATAACATCAATCAATTAAAAGTAGAAAAACTCAAATAATTATAATGTGGATATATCGTATCCCTGGAAAAGAAAATTAGTTCATACATAAAAATTGATATCTACAGAATCAAGTTTTAATCATTCTTAAATTATAAAAATAAAAAGATAAGAAAATAAAATAAGAAAACTCAGTTTGAAAGTGTCACAAGTGTCCAAAGTCTTCTCCTAAATTTTCTTCTCAATCTCTTCTTGATAAATCAAGATAATTTCTCCCGAATTTTTTAGAAACTAAACTTAAAATTTAAATATTTTTTTCCTTTTTCTTCTTTGATTTTTGGCTTCTCCCACGGCCAAAAGACACCCAGCACAAAGCCCTAATAGGCTTCTATTTAAAGCCTCCAAGCCGGCCGCCTTCCCTCTTTTCTTTCTTTTCTTTTCTCTATTTTTTTCGAAATCGCGTCCCTTAACAGTACGGCAATTTCTCTGGCGGAGTGTAGAGATGGAAATGGAGGTATTGAGGTTGGTTTGAAATGGATGTTTTTGCTTCTCTTTTTCGTATTATTCAATCCTGAGGTTCTTGTAGAATAAATATTATATATATATATGTATATGTATATGTATATGTATAAACTGGCTATTTCTAATAAGAGTATCGCAAGAACACACAATGTCAATTCAAGGTGATAAATGTGTATTGCATGTAGCATCCTGTGCGGGTTATGCATGCAAATTTATATATATTTGCTTTAAGTATGTGTATCGGAGAGAGATGAGACAGTGAGTGGTTGTACTTTTGGCTTTTTCGGTAAACTCAATTAATTTGATTAACGATCGAAATGAATTATCTCAAGGAAGATTCAAACAAGAGAAATTATTCATTAGATAGATTATATCACGTCATTTCTCCTCAAAGAAAATAACAACGACAAATTATGACATCGCGAGCAAGATGACTGATCATATATATAGATACATATATATATATACCAGTGCACAATTCTCAAAAAAAAAACATTTTTTTAATTTTTTTTTTTCTACTTTTGCTAAGTCGGCCAAAAATTTGATATCGAAGCCTAACAATTTGAATCTTATGCCTTAAGTACTATGCATTCTATATATGTATATTGCTATAGATATTACCACTTTTTCTAGTATTTTTTTAGTGAAATGCATGTCCCAAATAATTTTTCATTAATAACTTCTTCTTTTTTTTTTTTTGGCTAAAGGGTCTCTTTTATAAGTGCATGAATGACGAGTGCATCACCTCAGCCTCATAAAATGTGCTAACAAATACGTGAGGGACGTGGTCACAAGCATTCCCTATCGAATACTTAAACTGACATAAAATAAATTTTTACAATTAAGACGCCTAAACAGATTATCAAGCACTCGAATAATTGATCACTGAACTATTACGTTAAACTATTACCACTAAATCATCACCCTCGGTCGTTCTAGAAGAATTTGTCAAAATGACTTAACAAGAAAATGAAATTAGGGAAATGACTTTCCTATTTCTTTTTTTTTATTATTCAAAAAAAATATTGACTGTGTATTTAAAAAAATTTAATTAATAAAATTATTTAAAATAAAAGTTTTGAATAAAAGAAACATCCAAATTCTTCCTCTTCTCCCTCCGCAAGAGACCCCTACAGTAAAAGCAAAAAATCAATCCCTTGTTCTTTGCTCCCATTTCTTCTCCACCCTGGAGAGACCCATACAGTAAAAGCAAAAAAATCAAACCAATATTGAAAATGATGGGGTAGTTGGTATGCAAGCCAATGTCAATATTAAAAATGTGACAAACCACGAAGGCCGACCGGAGAGGCAGAGGAAAAAAGCGCCAGTCTTACTATCACCTTATGTGATACAGTTGCCAGAAAAGATTCAGTACTCGAGGTCTGATGCTCAAAAAAAGTTGGAAGATGCTTTTAAGCCCACAAAAACACTTTAAGTGATCAAGAAATCTAGTATTATCAGTACTTTGAATTACAATATGGTTATATATGCATATGTAAAGACAATATTGGATTTCTATTTTGATTTTTAACGCTTTAATGTTAACTGTAATTATTTTGTTTATGAAAATCACATGCGTATAATCAGGAACTACCACAAATATAACAGAAACGATGGGAAAAAAGTTAACGAGCTACCACATTAGCTTTTTTTTCCTTAAAGGATAAATGCAAATTTCCATATGAGAGTCTTTCTCCATGTATGATTTATTTGAAAAACCTTAGAACGACCAAAAAAAAAAAAAAAAAAAAAAGGAACGACCAATAAAATTTCAAGAACAACCATTCAGTCGTTTCTTATAAACATTAACTTTTTTTATTTTTTATTTTCCCTTAAATGAAAAGCAAAATTAACCAAATTAGTGACTTTTGTCATGTATGATTTGTCTCAAAACACATGGAACGACCACAAAAGATAAGGAACAACCACTAAAATTTCAGGAACAACCACTAAAATTTCAGGAACAACCATTCGGTCGTTCCTTTCAAATATTGACTTCATTTTTTTTTTCTTTAAATGAAAAGCAAAAATAATCATATTAGTTATTTTTGTCATGTATGATTTGCCTAAAACACACGGAATGACCACAAAAGATGAGGAACAACCATTAAAATTTCAGGAACAACCATACGGCCGTTTCTTCTAAATATTGACTTTTTTTATTTTTTTCCCTTTAACGAAAGGCAAAAATAACCATATGCGATCTTTTTCATGTATGATTTGCCTCAAAAACAAAAACAAAACAAAACAAAACAAAAAAACAAAATACCAAAAACCAAATTAATGACTTTCTCAAACATACTTAATGACTAGCATTCATAAAACGAAATCACCATGGTTAGTGACTTATTGACTTCATTTTTTCCCTTAAATGAAAAGCAAAAATAACCATATTAGTGACTTTTGTCATGTATGATTTACCTCAAAACACATGGAACGACCACAAAAGAGAAGGAACAACCATTCGGTCGTTCCTTCCAAATATTGACTTCATTTTTTTTCCCTTAAACGAAAAGCAAAAATAACTAGATTAGTAACTTTTGTCATCTATGACTTGCGTCAAAACACACGGAACGACTACAAAAGATAAGGAACAACCACTAAAATTTCAGGAACAATCATTCGGTCATTCCTTCCAAACTTTGACTTCATTTTTTTCCCTCAAATGAAAAGCAAAAATAACCAAATTAGTAACTTTTGTCATATATGATTTGCCTCAAAACACACAGAATGACCATAAAAGCGAATGAACAACCACTAAAATTTCAAGAACAACCATACGGTCGTTCCTTGTAAACATTGAGTTTTTTAATTTTTTTTTCCTTTAACGAAAAGCAAAAATAACCATATGCGATTTTTGTTCATGCATGATTTGCCTCAAAAACAAAACAAAACAAAACAAAACAAAACAAAACAAAACAAAAATAAATAAATAAAATACCAAAAACCAAATTAATGACTTTCTCAAACATACTTAATGACTTTCTCAAATGAATAGCATTCATAAAACTAAATCACCAAGGTCAGTGACTTATGACATTATTTTTTCCCCTTAAACGAAAATCAAAAGACACCATGGTTAGTGACATTTGTCATGTATGATTTTCCTTAAAACACATGGAATGACAACAAAAGAGAAGGAACAACAACTAAAATTTCAAAAACAACCATACGGTCATTCCTTCTAAATATTGACTTCATTTTTTCCCTTAAACGAAAAGCAAAAAAACACCAGGGTTAGTGACTTTTGTCATTATGATTTGCCTCAAAACACACGGAATGACCACAAAAGAGAAGGAACAACTACTAAAATTTCAAGAACAACCATACGGTCGTTCCTTCTAAACATTGAGTTTTTTTATTTTTTTTCCTTTAACGAAAAGCGAAAATAATCATATGCGATATTTGTTCATGTATGATTTGCCTCAAAAATGTCAAACCACCCATAAAAGAATGGAACGACCACAAACAACATCTAGTCATTTACTAACTTTGCAAAGCGTTTTTTCAAAAATCTTATTTCTCCTTTTTTTTCCTTTCTTCAAAGCTCTTGATCGTAGAACTTCGGGTGTGCCATTGTTGCCGGAATGAAGTGAATGTTGAAAGATTTGGGGTGGTTCTTGGGGTTTCTCTCTCACACAAATGCCTACTGCCAGGATTTTCTTTTTGTTTTTGTTTTTTTGTTTTTTTTTTGTTTTGATTTTTTTAACCTTATATTAATATCTTTATTTTTTATATTACTTAAAAAAAAAGTCATTTTGCTAAGTAAATTTTTTTAAAAGTCATTTTGCAAATTAAAGAAAGTTAAAAGGTTATTTTACTAAAACATTCGTGGTTCTAATAATTTCTAGTCAATGCATCACACATGTCCCAAATACTTTTCCACTTGGTACTTCAACAATAGCTGCCACATTAATCTCGTTATCTTAGGTAACTAACGTCCATATCCTCAGTTTCATTTACTAGCATTTTTTTCTTTCGTGTGTGCATATATATATATATAGACATATATATAAACATATATATATATATATATATTATTGGTACATGTTGTATAGATTATAGATGTATGGTCTCTATTCATATTTTTCTTTCGTATATATTGTATAGACTATAGATGTATGGTCTCTATTCATATGACCTCTTAATTATTGCCCTATCACTTACAAGTTGTAGCACTACCAATGGCCAAAACACTTGAGGTCACCCATGTCGCTTCCTTCACAGATTCACCCGATTCCCTCTCCGACTTCTCTCTGCCGTTGACTTTCTGCGACACCTTGTGGTTCAAGTTCCCTCCGGTGGAGCGTCTCTTCTTCTATTCTCTCCCACAACCAAAACCAACTTTCTTAATCTCCATTCTCCCTAAACACAAACACACTCTCTCTCTAACCCTCCTCCACTTCCTCCTGTTACAATATAAAAGGACTTGGATGAAGACAAAATAAAGCTGAAAAGCAAAGCAAAAGAAGAAAGTGTTCTGAATGTTGTGTTTTATTTCATGATAACACGACAGACAATTAAGTGAATGAAAAAACAACTTGGAGTTGTCTTTACAAAGGATGGTCTCCAAGCTTGATCCATCAATGGCTTGGAAAAGGTAGTTCTTGGCCTTGAGATCCTTCAACTTCAGTGCTTCCAACTCTACTCTCTGCATTTCCGTCAACAAAACTCTGGGTGCTGGTTTTGCTACTCCAGATTCAACAACGTGCCAATACTCCTTCAACCTCAAGAAGTTTTCCATCAGCATGCTCCAATGATCATACTGACCATCAAAACGAGGAATAGCTAGTTGCACAAATCACTACTACAAAAGTTGGAAAAGACAATAGAGATTACACAACGGCTTTGCAAAAACCGTCATCTAAAATGGATCAAAAATACAGAATGGAGCAAGTTATCCGAAAACCATCATAAAATATTCAAATTTCACAATGGTTTGAAACACCGTCGCGTAAGGGTTTAATTACATAATAGTTTAAAAAAACAGTCATTGAAAGTGGAGAACCATCATGTAAACTTTCAGGAAAAAAAAAATAAAATTTGAATTTGGATATTGAAAACTACGCATAAACCCTATACTAAACTCATTTTTCTCGTGCCCTCCCTCACCCTTTCTCATTTTCATCTCTTTTTCCTCCTCCTTCTCACCACTGCCGCCCTCCCCCCCCCCCCCCCCCCTCTCCCTATTGCCCACACAATGGTTTCTGCTCCCTCTCACCACCGCCACTGCTCTCTCCTCCCAACAACCACGCCGCCCTACTCTCTCTTTCCTTCTCAAGTCGATGCCGCTGCCGCCCTCCCTTCTCTCTCCTTCTCCTACCGATGCTGCCCTCTCCTCCCAACAAGGCAATCACCATCCCCTCTCTCTCCTTCACCCGCCGCCGCCGCCACCCTCTTTTCCCAGCAAGGCCGTCTGGAAAAAATACATGACTCTTTTGCTTATGAGAAAAGCAAGGTAACTCTTTTGCTCAATTTCTTATTTTCTTGAATGAAAATGACGTCTTTCTATGTCTAAATCTTGTGTGGTTTAGTTGTTTTGGGGAAATTGGAGTTTGAGACAATTTGGTCAAGGGCTTCGCGGAATGTTTGGTTGCTAAGAAATTGTGGAGAAAGAAACAAAAAATTTCTTGATGAGTTAGTTCCAACAAAAATACAAACAAACAATTTTGTAGAAACTTTCTTAGAGTGTAATTTTTGTATTTACTGTTGTTCAATATTTTTTTTGTTGCTCGTTGTAGACTATATTTTGTTGAGAATTAGTAGTTTAAGATCTTTGTAGACTATATTCTATGCATTTTTTTTCCGCCCATCACATGCTCGATGAAATATCAAAATGGAATTATTCATCTTAATTATTTTGAATTTTGCAAACTTATTAGGGCCCTAATGAATTGGAAGCTTATAGCCGGAGAAAGGATTAAAAAGAGATGAGATTATAAAACAAAAATCTCGGACTATCCTTGTTCTCGCCAAGAGGGTAGTGTTGAATGTGGTATTTTTATTTTAGGCCTTATGAGGGACACAGTCTCTAATGCTAATTATGGATTAGACTTGCTTCAAAACAAAACATTTTATACTGGTGATATGGATTTGACTAGGGGAGAATGGTCTAAATTTGTAATGCAATTCATTAAATATGATATGTAAACTTGTAATGTAGTGGATGGTATTTGTATTGATACAATGTAGTTATTATTTTTTCAATCCTATTCTAGGCCATATATTGGATAACACACAAGTTAGGCCGCCTAAGGGAAATCACCAAAAAAATGTAAATTTTTCTTTAATTAATGTTTGACTTTACACGACAGTTTTCACCAAAACTGTCATGTAAACCCCACTTTACACAAAGGTTTTGGTAAAAACCATCGTGTAAACTTTTCGGATTAGTTAGTTTTGCCGCCTTATTTCTCTATTGGTGTTAACTGTCGTGGAATATCACATAACCACAACGGTTAATTAACCATTGTGGTATTTTAAAGCTTTCCACGATGGTAGATTATACAACGATTATCTAACCGTCATGTTAACTTTAGACGACAGTTAATAAGAATCGTCGAATCCAAAATTTTTACTAATGAATGTTCTTTCAGACACCATTGAAAACTGCTGCTGATGCAAAAGGAAAGGAAACGAGTGAAATAAAATAGCTACAGCTAAGACTCTCTATCTCACTCCCTTGTGTTTCCCATGGCCTTGACTATCTGTTTTCACTTTTTGTTTCCCTTTTTGTTTTTTAAACTCTCTTTCACTCAAGCTCTGATATCACTATTGCAATATAAAAGGACTTAGATGAAGACAAAATAAAGCTAAAAAGCAAAGTAAAAGAAGAAAGTGTTTGGTGCATGGGCTTAGATTATAAAATTTAAGTTTGAAATGAATTGTGTGTTTGATGAGTCGTTTAAATTACTGGAGTTAAAGAGTGGAAAAACTTGCAATGCATTAAAAAAAAAAACAGTATGGAGCTTGTTTCGCTCGTCTCGAAATTATATGCAATTAAAAAATGTATATCATTATGAATGTTTAATTAAGGTCCTTCAAGCGGGTATTACTCTTGACATCGACAAGCGCATCACCTCAGCCTCACGGAATAGGCTAAAAATATATGGGGGCATGATTATAGGCATTCTCTATTAAATACTTAAGTTGACATAAAATAAATTTTTACATTTAAGACCCTTAAACATATTACCAAGCACTCAAATAATTGATCACTGAACTATTACGATAAATCATTACCGTTAAATCGTCAACCTTGGTGGTTATAATAATTTCTAGTCAATGCATCACACATGTCCCAAATACTTTTCCACTTCGTACTTCAATAATATTTGCCACATTAATATCGTTATCTTAGGTAAATAACATCCATATCCTCAGTTTCATTTACTTGCATTTTTTCTTTCGTGTGTGTGTACATATATATATATATTGGTATATATTGTACTGATTATAGATGTATGGTCTCTATTCATATTTTTCTTTCGTATATATTTTATAGATTATAGATGCATGGTCTCTATTTTTATGACCTCTTAATTATTGCCCTATCACTTACAAGTTGTAGCACTACCAATTCCCTTACCGATGTCTCTCTGCCGTTAACTTTCTGCGACACCTTGTGGTTGAAATTCCCTCCGGTGGAGCGTCCCTTCTTCTATTCTCTCCCACTACCAAAACCAACTTTCTTAATCTCCACTCTTCCTAAACTCATACACTCTCTCTCTCCAACCCTCATCCACTTCGTCCCTCTCGCCGGAAACCTCACTTGGCCTCCTGATTCCCCCAAGCCCACCATTCTCTACACCCCCAGCGACATACCGTTTCGTTCACTGTCGCCGAGTCTAACGCCACCACCGACTTCGACCACCTCTCCGGCGACCATGTCCGAGAAGCGGCGTCGTTTCACCCCTCGTTCCCAAGCTTAACGTTACCAAAACAGGGGCTTCGGCCATAGCCCTGCAAATCACTATGTTTCCGAGCAGAGGATTTTGCATCGGCATGACATGTCTGTAGAAAACCAAAAAACCAATTTGAGAACAAAAGAAAGTTAGAGTTTCTTATTCCAATTAATGAATCAAAATAATAAATCAAAATAAGTTTATATAGGCTAAATAGAAAAATATGAAAAAGACTTTAATTGTTGAAAATAAGAAAATCTAATAATAACATAAAACAAGTAATAAGCAATAAAATAAATATAAAACTATATTATCTAACAATGTTATCACGTGGTTCTTGACGGGAAGTCCACGACCATGTTCATGGAATCTTGGGCTCATATTTGCAGATCGGAGAAGCCGGATCGGAGCTGGTGCCTTTCTACGACCGGTCAGTCATCAAAGACCCAAATGGGCCCGACATGTCGTACTTGAACCTGTGGCTTGGATTTGCCGGGATTTCTAATCCCAAAGACGACCCGAATCTATTCCAGTTTTTATTGGCTTCGGATTTACCAACGGACTCCGTTCGACGCACTTTTGAGTTAACCAAAGCCGACGTAGCCAAACTGAGACAAAAGGCACTATATATCCACTTGGCCCAGTTCAAGTCCAACAAAACCACACTTGACCTCTTTCTTTCTCACGTTCGCCTACGCGTTACTCTGCATTCTCAAGGCTTTGGAAGTGGACGAGGAAACAAAGTCCAAATCATGATTTTCATGGGGATTTCGGCGGATCTCAGGAGCCGGCTGACGCCGCCGGTTCTGGAGAACTACTTCGGAAACTGCGTCGGACCGTTGTTGAACTTGAATGACGCGAGAGAGCTTTTGAAGGAGGAAGACGCTTTCATCGCCGCTGCTCTGAGAACCGGCGAGCTGGTGAAGGAGTTGGATCAGATGGATTTCATGGAAGGAGCGTTGGAGAGGGTGTCGAGGCTGCTTTCGGACGCTAAGAAGGGCGGTCACGGAATCAGAGTGGCGGGGTCGCCGAGGTTCGGGGTTTACGATGTCGATTTCGGTTGGGGAAAGCCAAGGAAAGTGGAGGTAGTGTCTGTGGACAGGACCAGAGCTATTTCCATGGCGGAGTCTAGGGACGGAAGTGGAGGCATTGAGATTGGTCTGGCTTTGAAGAAGCATCACATGGATGTCTTCTCTCCTCGCTTTCTTGCCAGCGTAGAAACTTGATAAGGTTCGTTTTTTCATGTATTTATAGATCACGTAATATGAAAAGGGAAATTCTAAGGTAAGGCTTTTTTTTTTTTTTTTCTTTGTTAGTAAAGTCAAAGATTATTAAGGCTTCATTAGCCATTTTAACTTTAACTTCAAATAAATTATATTTTTCATTTCAGTATTTATCTTTTTTTTTAAAAGTCAAAAAAAAATTATAACTAGTTTTTAAAAAGTAAACCAACTCTAACTTTAAAATTTCATCTCCATTCGGCGAACTAAACTAAGCTTAAGCTTGCGTTTGATTAGCCAGTTGAAGATGAAATTTTTAAATTAGAGTTAGTTGACTTTTCAAAAACTAGTTATAAATTTTATTAACTTTTCAGAAAAAAAAAATAAGATGAAAAAATACAGTTTAGTTGGAGTTAAACTTAAATACAAAACAAAGCCTAAGTTAAAAGATATCACACAAGCTTTCCATTAAAATATTAATTGACTGATTTTTTATAAGTTACTGGTTTATATACATGTGTTGCACGAGTTACATATATATTGTACTACTTAATATTGTAGATTGTATAATTAATATAGATCGATAAAAACTATCAAATATCTTTAATTTAGTATATGCGTACGGATTAAAGTTAAAAAAAAATTAACAATCAATATTTTTTATTGTCAGTTTTCTAAAAAATAGTAGTTCTAAACATCTCATAATCTAGTCACAAAAAAACGAAACAACAGCCACAACATTTTTAGTAATATAATATCAATTTCCTCTAATTCTCCACACACACATGTTTAAAGTTCTTCTCCGTGATTGTGTGTGTGAGAGAATTATATTCATAAAGATGTTTGTGTCAGTGTACTTTTGCCTTGGAGAGAGAAACAAATAATTGTATACATATAGAGAGAGAATGAGAGATTAATGCGTACCGATTATTTGAATAAGGAATTGCGTAGAAAAGTCTAATTACTTATAAACATATGAATTTCACAAGCTAAAATATGATTCTCCCACAATTGTTTTGAATTATTGAAAACTGAACAATATACAAACACACTTATATGTGTTGTTTAATATAAATATTAACGAGTTTCCTTGAATAGTTGCAACCAAAAGATAAATAGATTGTGAATGATTAAAACTTTTCATAAATTAGAGTTGTCTTAAACAGTTGCAACCTAAAGATGAGTAGATTGTGAATGATTAAAACCTTTCATAAAATAGAGTAGTTGTGAATAGTTGCAACCGAAAGATGAATATATTGTGAATGATTAAAACCTCTCATAAATAGGCACCTTTTAGAGAGAAGTTGCAATAATAAAACTTGATACGATACATATATCAGAGTATTTAATTTGTCTTAAACAGTTGTAACCGAAAAATGAATCGATTGTAAGTGATTAAAACCTTTTATAAAATAGAGTTGTCTTGAACTGTTACAACCCAAAGATGAATAGATTGTAGATGATTAAAACCTTTTATAAATAGACTCCTATTAATAAGAAGTTACAATAATAAAACATGATACAATACATATAATGAAGTGTTTAATTTAACTTATGGACACTGTTTTAGACAACCTAGAATAAGCATGACATCTGACAACCCGCTCATTTAGTATTGTTAGGATATATATATATATATATATAT
>JAFMPE010024107.1:0-15735 GCA_024759925.1 Ficus religiosa | reverse complement strand
ATATTATTATCAGGATGAATAGCTAGTTTGGTTTCTTATCTTTTCATAAAATTACAATTTGGTCCTCAACATTTTTTTTTTTTTTTGTAATTAAAGGGTTCAAAACTCTTTAAAAAAAATACAAAAGGGTTCTTTTTTATAAGACCTAAAAAATATAACAAAAAATGTCACATGAATTACACCTAATTCATTATTTAAGGGTAATTAAGAGGAAAAAAATTCATAAACCAACTTACATGTATCACTTATATGATCTATTTCGTCTAATTATTAACCTTTGTTAATAAACAGAACTAAATTATACCATTTAAAAATTTTAAAGACTTTTTAACTAAAAAATAAATTGATGACCAAATTACAATTTCACAAAAAAAAAAAAAAATTAGGGATCAAGAGCACAAATAGTAAAACTCATGACCCATCTGTATAACATTGACTCATGCCCTTTGTCAAAAAATCCAACTGGTCATTTAACTTTTTCATTTTTCAATAAAAATTTATTTTGCGGGCCCATCTTTTAACACTCCAAATTTGTTTTCTATGATATTAACTCCAATTTAACTTATTTTTTTCACCTAAATTTTTATCTTTTTTTTAAATAATTAATAAAATTTATAATTACTTTTTAAAAATTCAATTAACAAATTTTACCTACTCAATTCATTAGTCAAAACGGACGCTTCAACTTTTCTTCTCTTGACTCTTGCTCTCACGTCCCTTCTTTCCGTGTTCTTGACGAAGACAAAAATGATCAGGAGAAGAAAAGGCTCAGCGACAAATCAACACAGCACCGCTTAATTTGAAGACAAAAAACTGATCTTTTCAATAAAAAATAAAAAATAAAAAAAATAAAAAAAACTGTCCCCTCCTTGCGATCGAGGCGAGCCGAGGGAGTCGATGGGCATGTTCATGACCGTGGATTTTTTTTTTTTTTTTTGCGGGGCGGGGGAGGGAATGAACGGTCGGAGCTTGCTGGAGAGGTGAGAGATGAAATCCTGAGACAGAGAAAATATCAGACATTTGTTTTGTTGTTTTTGTTTATCCTTTTTAAAATCAATCTTCTTCTACTCATCGGCTTCAACTCTCAACTCAAAAAACTTCCTGGTTTTGGCCATGGCTTTCTCAATTTCTGGTTAAAGAGGAAAGCAGACTCGAAAAATTTAAAAAAAAAAAAATACAATAAATAAATAAATAAAAGAAGAAGAAGAAGAAGAAAAGCAGAAGTTTAGCCCCACCTTTCGTTACACCAAAAGGTAGGGCCCACTTTATGTTACAATGCCAACTGAGCGTCGCGATTTCCACTATTCATGCCAAAAACAGACCTTTCTCTGTTGATTGTCATAGCCGATGATCGTGAGAGGAGAGGTCCCCGTTGTGGAAACTCCAGTCCTCTGGCGATAAAAAGCGACAGGGACATCGATATATTTACTTTTACTATCTTTATTAGCTTGAAACAAATTGGCTTTGACGTATTTTCAGTACAAACAGTATTGCCGAAAATTACAAATGTATAACATCACAAATGAGTTATAGAGTAACAAATAAAATATCGTTTTCATTATTAATTATTAAAATTATATTAATTCTAATTTTATTTAAATAATTAAAAATAGATTTTTAAATTAAAATAACAAAATAAATAAAAAGAAAAAAGTCTCAAAATATTAAAATTTTAGGATTTTCGATTTCATCAGATTAATCATATTCAAATTCTCAAATCCAATTAATTAACGTTTATTCCCTATGTTACCATCGAATCTCACTAATATAATCATTAATCTCTAGCATTAACAATTTATCTCACAATAAGCTATTTATCAACTCTCGGTATCAACTCTAAGCTTACGATAATTTGTTAAGAATATGAAATTCATAATACTGAACAAATTTTATAATTATTTTTAGCTTAAGACAATCTCATGGTAGATTAAGTAAGAGCTTATTCAACTATCACTTCTCAGTCTCAAATCAAATACTAAATCATGCAAAAGTTGGCCAGAAATTCACAAGCATTAAGTACAAATTAAAATACTCAACATAGAACTGGAATAGAACATTAATCAATTAAAAATAGAAAAACTCAAATAATCATAATATGGAAATATAGTATCCCTAAAAAAGAAAATTACTTCATAAATAAAAATTTAAATCTACAAAATAAAACTTTTAATCATTATTAAATTATAAAAATAAAAAGATAAAAAAATAAAGTAAGAAAACCTAGTTTGGAGGTGTCACAAGTTTCCAAAACCTTCTCATAAATTTTCTTCTCCATCTCTTTTTTATAAATTAAGATAATCTCTCCCTAATTTTATAATAAACTAAACCTAAAATTTAGAATATTTTTTTTCTTTTTCTTCTTTGATTTTTGGCTTCTCCCGCGGACAAAAGATACCCAGCACAAAGCCTTAAGGCTCCTATTTAAAGCGTCCAAGCCGGCCGCCTTTCCTCTTTTCTTTTCTCTTTTTTTTTTCTTTTTGTTCCCTTTTATTTTTGGCTACAACAAAGCTGACGCCAGTCAACCCTAGGGGCCCACAAGAACAGGTGGCGAGCGATGATTGGGAAGCTGGAAAAAATGGGATGCTTGTCGAGATGGCATTTGTTGGAGCTCGCAGGCGCACGAGATGAAACTGGAGCATGCCACAGCGGATCCGACAGCTGCCTGTCCCTCTGACGCAAGGGCAGCGACGAGCCTGGCTGGACATGTGTGACATACTTGCCAATATGGGCCTCCTCCACGTTGACCTTGCGGCCAAGACAAGCGAGTAAGCTCACGTAGATACTCGCGCGAGTGGTCGACGTTGGCTCTGAATTTTCTTTTTCTATTTTAAATCATTTTTTTCACATTTTCATTCCAAATTATTATTTTTAACCCTCTTAACATAATTTAACCTACATACTTGGGATAACATATTAAATTTAAGGAAAATTTTGGATAAATTATTAAGATTATAACAAAAAAACAAGTTTAAAAATACTAAAATAACTCTATTTTATAAAGTCATCAAACAAATAAAAGAAGATTTTGACGTGCTTCATTTGGAAATTAGCAATGAAAAGCATCTTGATCTATGACCAGAAATTCCCTCCGTAAGTGACGTCTTTGTTTCATGCGGAAAGAAAAGAGACAATATCTAATGTCTTATGAAAGAAAGTTTCATAGAGTCACAAATTGTGATAGGCATAAAAACTTAATATACTGCTATGTATTGCTTTATTTGATATTTAAGTTTAACTATAATTAAACTGTATTTTTTTATCTCAATTTTTATCTTTTTCTAAAAAGACAACAAAAATTATAACTAATTTTTGAAAAGTCAATCAACTCTAACTTAAAAATTTCATCTTTAACTAACTTAACAAATGGAGACTTAATATACTACTATAATGTAGTTTTTCTTTGTAAAATTTATAATTTTTTTTTTCTTATTTGATTAAGAATCCTTTGTTATAGACAAGGAATTTTCTCTGTTTTCGTAACTAAATTCCATGCTTTGTCAAAATAAACCTTTGCCGTTAATTGGTGCTTCTCAGCTTTTACATGATCTTACATTGTTATTATTAGTTTTGAGTCCAAATTTGTATACATTTTTAAGTAATTTTCAGCTATTCCGTGTTAGAAGTAACCGAATTTTTCTTTATAGTTGCAAAAATGAAGAATTCAAAGAAACTTGAAGCAAGTTGTTGTGCAGTTGTGGCCTTCTGTAAAAGGCTTAACTCAAAAAATATACAGGAGAATTCTATTTTTCCTCCCGGGACCATACCATACTTCCCTTTTATTTGGGATAGACATGCTACTGTGTTGTCACTTGTCAGAAGTGGCATTGTTTAACCAAAAAAATTGTAAGTTTAATGGGTGCCGGTCAAGAGCTAAGGCGTTTGGTTGATCGGTTTGAATTATTTTTAAGTTAGAGTTAGTTGATTTTTTAAAGTTAATTAAGAAATTAGTTGACTTTTAATGAAAAGAAAAAATTTGAGTTGGACCATGCCCATTTTGTTTTGGTAAATATGAGCATTTGAATTTGGCTTTTTTTCATGAATTTATGTGGACAATTTCAAAAACTTATAAGCAAACGAGAAACAATTGTGAAAACTTGGAGTGAAAACAAGTAACACAATGATACCATTAACGTAAGAAAGTTGTGTCCATCTAGTAAGCACCGAACCAAACCAAATCGATGCTTATATCTAAAAAAAAAAAAAAAAAAAAAACAAAAACAAAAAAACAAAAAAAACAAAAACAAAAACAAAAAGCAAAAAAACGAAAAAAAAAAAAAATTCAAGAGTTTTAGAGAATTTGAAATGCAAAGATGAGCACTCCTTGCCATAATCCATGCGCACTTGTTACATTATTTTGGAGTGTTACCGATGGAAGTCCCAATCTCTATGTCCCCCCGATTGAAGCTAAACCTCCCTCTCCTGGGCCTAGAACAGTCCTCTTTCTTTTATAAAACAAAGCAACACAATGAGACTATTAACGTAAGAAAGTTTGTCCGGTCGGTTAAGACCGAACCAAATCAAACCGATGCTCTAAGAAAAAAGAAAAAAAAAAAAATCTTGGAAGACGGCAAGATATTAAAAAATCTCTAACTTCAAATGCATTAGAAAATGAAATCTTGGAATCATTATTTTGGTAATAGTCCGAAAGTTCAGAATTATATGAAACACTTGAAACAAAGAATTTATTTATTTATTTTTTTGCAATAATATTAAACAGTAAGAATCATAATTTATTCAACTAAGTAGTATTGTATATTGTGGATCAATGATTCATGCCTCTTTATGATGGACACACAAGGTTAGAGAATTGAAGACAAATCAAATCAAAATTAAGGAGGACCAAATTCAAGAATATTAACTTCTAAATAATCCTGACAGCACGCTCTTCGATCATTATAACTTCTATAAGATTGCATTTCATACTCTCATTCTCATTGCTGATTATGACAGGCTTAAACCCACCTGAACAATTCAGAATTGAACCCTCAGAAAGAGCAAGTGTAGAAATCAGGTTGTTCAGTTTACAGAACACTTGGTTTGGATATTGAGAGGCTTCTAAGTTGGTGACATGTCGAAATTATTAATGCTGCTTCACTACTGGGCACCCTATATCGAATTCGAGACTCAAAATTCGAAAATTTTGCTCTCAACAAGTCAAGACAATGTTTCACAACCATTTTCGTAAGAGTATGGTTCACGAATTGGGTATCACAGATTAGAGCTCAATACGTAACAATCCAAAAGTTTCGAATTAGGATATACAATCCTAAAATCCCCAAGCCCAATGTAATGCGTCCAAAAGTATCATATTTTTTTTTTTATAAATCAAAAGTATCATATTTTACATAATTATTTGTATGGATTTTACAGATTGGGCCTCTAAATTTAGGACTCTGGAAGGCTCATTTCTGCACTAGTCTCATAAAATTCATTCCAAGTTCTCTTAGACAATAAATTAAATTGTGACACTGCGATCCATTTTAGTAAACAAACTTCAATAAAACTTCTTCAGCAAAAAAAAAAAAAAAAAAGAAGGGTAAAAGTAAAACTCATGTGGTCAAATAGCCTGGCAGATCGTTAATATTGATAGTGTGAAAAAATATATATATTTACTTATATACTTGCAAAAATAAAATAAAAATATACTTCCATATATATAAATATATAAATTCCTAAATATATCATGTTGGAATTTTTCCACCGAATGGAAAAGGCTCAATCCGAAACTAATTCACATATTGGAAAATACTTAATTCAAAAATTAATCCAAAACCGTCAGTACGTATCAAGATTTTCTTTACAAATTTGATAAACATCCCTGATAAAAACGGAGTCTCTTGTTGTGTTAGAGAAAATTCCTTTAGAAATAGAAACGGAAGGCAAAACCTTGAATGCGAATTCAACATTGTACTTCTTATGAAGGAGAACATTACTTCAAAAACATTTTCTTCAGAGTTAGGCAGACCGATAACAAAACTTCAAACGTTGTAAAGCCCATCTTGACATCCACAAGAGATAGGTCTTGCAAAGATGATAGGCATATAGAAGTAAAGTACTTGTTTAGGTCCACAGAATGTAACTTCATACATCACAGCACTGTCTGATTTCAAAATCCAAACTTTTTCTCTTTTATTTTCAAAAAACTTAAACTTTAAATATTCATAACTTTCTAATTTCAAGTCAGAATGAAATGTTTTTTTATATCAAAATATTCATAACGACAAGACGAATAAGACAAGATCCATTTTGCATATTTTCTCCAAATATATTTCAAGCTTTTGTACTATTTACAATATCACAAAAAATTTTCAAAAATTTTTCCCCAAAACACACATCTCCAATCTAACATTCAAAATACAATCTCCAAATATCCCCTAAATGGGCCGTGAAGTTACATTCTGTAGACCTAAACAAGCAATAGCAACTCTTCTTTGAGATGATGCGCACATTTAATTCCTTCTTAGAGAAAGTTGTTCCAAATCTTTTTCAAAAAAAAAAAAAATCTTAAAGTACGTAATTTTCAAAAACTAGGTATTGGCATGCAAAAATCAAAACATATAAAGTAATAAAATGATGGTCACTTGAAAAGTTCTGTAATAGACAAAACATGATTTGCATCCATCTCATCCAGAAACTCGTGTGTTATTTTCCAAAGCAGAATCAATTGTACTTCTCTACCACCAAAAAAAAAATGAAAAATGAAAACTGAAAAATGAAAAATAATAAGAGATTTGTATAGCAACAACTATATTTTTTGTATTACCAATGGCAAAGACAATTTTAGTCATTGGATTAACTTTTTCAACAATTTGATATACAAAATATGAGCAGTTTTATGTTGCATGTTGTAAAGTTTTAACATGAACACTCATAGATAAGACCATTAAAAGTTAATAAAACGACCATAACTGCAACTCTTAACGACAGTTAAAATGACAGTGTTTATTGTAGAAACTCCCAAAACGATAACAAAATAAGATATCCCTCTCGTTATCCTTCTATCTTTTTTTTTCTCTTTACCTCGCAACATTGTGGATCATGGGATGAGGTGAGAGTTAGGGTTTCCTTTAAGTAGCTAGTGTAATAACCGAATTTTTACGGACTCGTAATTTCTTTATATATATAAAGAAATTTAAGTTTGTACTATGTGTTATTGTGATGTTTCATGAAAATTAGGGATATCAATATGAAATTCATGATCTGATTATCAGAATATATTTGAGTTCTTATAATGTATAAGACTCAACTATAAGACTCAATGATAGTTCATTGAATCAAGTATGAGGCCTTATGGTGAAAAAAGCAGAATCATGATTTATGGTTTTATTATGGCTAATGAATGACCAAGATAGCTTATGACATGATTAAGAAGGTACTGCAGCATAATAAGAAGTATTGAAATTATATTGTGGCCAACCGTAATTACGGATGCAAAATTGAAAATAAGGATTAGGATCACTCTAGAATAATTAGGAATAATATTTAGAGCAATAAAGATTAAGTGACTTCAAGTCCTAAGAAAAACCTATATGCAGTCGAGTTATGTACAGATAAATTAGGAACTGCAGTTCAATATTATCGGACTGTTGATAGTTAAAATAGTATTGGTACTATCTGGATTATTAAGAAAATGGACTACGTATTAGGAGGGAATGCCAAACATGACATTACTTGGAGGCTAAGTAATTATAGATAGTTATGCAATTTTGGGATTTATTGATTTTATGGAAAGAATTAAGAAGATAAATGTGAAATTTTTTTTTTTTTTGGTTAAAACTCTCCACATGGCCAGTTGTTTTGGGACTTGGAAGACAAAAATTTTGTGTTTTAAGGTCAAATATGTAATTCAAAGAAAGTTGAAGAAAAAAAATTTGGAAAATTTTTTTAGTTAAAGATGGGGTGGGTAGTGAGAATTGGACCATTTAGTTAGCTTATCATTTTTTTAGTTTTCTTCTCAACTTTTCCTCTCTAGCCCTTAGGAAAAAGAGAGAGAGAGTTAGAAGAACAAGTGGTGGCCGTTTGTATTGTGGAGATGAAGGACAAGGATTTGTCTCATCCAAGGCCTAGAATCACCTCTTTCAAGCTCTAGAGGTATATTCTTGATCCCCTAACTAAAACGTTGATTAGTTTTGGTTTAAGAAATTTAAGTGTATTTCAAGTTGTGGGATGCAAGAACATATGCTCATGTTCTCTTATTTTCTTATATTATAGCCTTTAATTGTTGATTTATGCTTGGGTTATCTTGTTTTGCTAGCTCTAAGCATGAGTTTGATTTTATGCTCTATGATGAGTTTTAAGATTATGTGCATGTGATTATACTCTCATATGTTTAAGCATGAAGATCTTATGTATGTGGGTTAAGAAATCAACCTAAAGACGTAATTTGGTAAATTAGTAAGCTATCAATTTAATGTTTTTCAAGAATATGAGATAAGTGAATGGTTGAATTTTAAGAATGAATCCAACGTGCTACATGATGATTTAGGCTTATGGCCTTGACCGTTCGAGGTAAGGTATACGGATTTTTAAACAAGAACCAACTAGATACAAACTATCAGTTTTCGAAAATAAATTGAATAGTTTTCTAGAAACTCAATTTTGAGCCACTTAGTGGCCGAATTTGAACAAAGTTACAATTGCAAAGTTATAGAACACAGAAAATCCTAGGGGGCTGCATGGGCATTTTTGAAGAAAAGGCTTCAAAGGCCTCTATTTTTTACAGTTTTCAAAACTGATCAGTCCAGGTTCTGTACACGGCCAGTATCTTTCAAAAGGAAAAACGGGCAATTTAAAGATGGATTTAAGTTTCAGACAAGTAAACAAAAATTGTAGGTTTCAACGAGATCTACAACTTTCGTAGAGAAAACTTTTCCAAATTCTAAATTGATTCAGAGATAAAACTGAATTTTCAAAACTATGTGTGAAAGTAGAAATTCCTAGACAAAGTAGAAATTCCTGGACACATACATTCAATTAAATTAAAAGGCTAATTCGAAATCAATTTTTAAGGTTTTACGACCCTTTTAAAAAAAAAGAACTATGGTTTTACAAAAATAATTTCAAAGGGGTTCGAATCCATTTGAAATTTTACAAGTGATTTTTAAATTTTAAAAAGGCAATCTCAAGTATTAAATCGAGAAATACTTGATTTATGGAGTTAAGGTATTTTATAAGAAAATAAGGTATTTTGAAGAAAAGGAAAAAAAAAAAAAGATTAAAGTTACTTGAGAATATAGTAACAATTCTATGACTGGAGCTGATAGTCAGTATGAAGGCCTTTTTATTGTTTAATAAAGATGTTATAGTTTGTTAAGTATAAATGCAAAATAATCCTTACGCTCTGTCTAGAAACAAGAATATAATATTTCAAAAGGAAAAATGGGCAAGTTAAAGATGGATTTAAGTTTCAGACAAAAAAAAAAAATTGTAGGTTTCGAGGAGATCTACAACTTTCATGAAAAAAAAAAAAAAACTTTTCCAAATTATAAATCGATTAAGAGATAAAACTGAAATTTCAAAAATTTCAAAACTGTGCATGAAAGTAGAAATTCCTGGACACATACATTCAATTAAATTAAAATGCTAATTCGAAATCAATGTTTAAGGTTTTACGACCCTTTTAAAAAAAAAAAAAAAAAGGAACTATGGTTTTACAAAAACAATTTCAAAGAGGTTCGAATCCATTTGAAATTTTACAAGTGATTTTTAAACTTTAAAAAGGCAATCTCAAGTATTAAATCAAGAGATACTTGATTTATGGAGTTAAGGTATTTTCTAAGGAGAAAAGGAAACAAAAATAGATTAAAGTTACTTGAGAATATAATAACAATTCTATGACTGGAGATGATAGGAGATATGAAGGCCGATTTATTGTTTAATAAAGATGTTATGGTTTGTTAAGTAGAAATGCAAAATAATCCTTACGCTCTGTCTGAAAACAGGAATATAACATGTCGTCTTGTCTTTTTGTAATGCTAAATTAAGAGCATAGGACAACTTCTAAGTACAACCCCGCCTACTACATGGGCCAAAATGTTTTACTGCTTTGCATGTTTTCCAAAACTCATGCAATGATTTATATGATACATATGCTTTATGTTTTATTATTGTCGCATCATAAAAGCATGCTCACAAATAATAAATCACATGATAAGAACAAGACCAAGTTTTGAGGAAGAAACAGTCAAGATTCAAGTTTTCATGTATGATCAAATCAAGAACAAGTTTTCAAGTATTAAGACAAACAAGTTTTCTCGTGTCGTACCGACCTGCCACGAGGGCGGGTTTGGTCCATGGTTTGAGTTGAGGATTGGATGGCCGCCCCAACTACTCCATGGCTGTGTGTCACGATATGTACACTCATGTCATGTAAGAGACCAAAAATTAAGTTAACATAAGAAAGTATAATTGATTCAAGTTAAGTCAACATAAGAAAATATAATCAATTCATAAGAAAACATAACCAGTTCATGCATTCTTTTGTTATGATCATTTTGCTGGTTAGGAAGTTGTACTTGCTGAGCGAAAACTCATTATTTACGTTCATGTTGTAAGTAAAAAGCGTGCAGCCTAATTGGTGGGCCACGAGGACGATGCAGCAAGTAAAGGGCGATGTAGGATACCACTACATAGACTTTTTCACAAATTCTTTTGAATTATAAACATATACATATATGTTTAAATAATTTGCACCATACCATGTATGTGATGCTTCAAAACTTTGGTTAATTTTAATGGCTATGTGTGACTTTTAATCTGTTAAACAAGTAATGTGTATGCATAGTAAAGTTTATCTATATAGATTAGATTATTTATGTTGTGCTAAAAAAAATTTTTATTCTAAAATTTTCAATAAATATGATAATGATCTGCATAATTGGGGCGTTACAACTAGGACGATTATTTTTAGAGGAATGCTAAATGCAACCTCTTGAACCCTCTCTCTCTCATAAAAACTTGACACGTGTCTATCTTTAACTTTTCAAAAAAACAGATTGCAAAGCTAAAATAAAAGGATGTTTTCTGGCATAATATTACAAAAATGCCATCATCTGAATAATACCCTGAACAGTTTTGTTCGGCTGAAACGCAAGTACCAATCCAGTTACCCAGGTCTTTTTTTTTTTTTTTTTTTTTTTTTAATGATTACCAACCCAGATCAATTAGAGCATTATTGTTTAACAGTCAACACCACCCCTCAAAGAAAAGAAAAGAAAAGAAAAGAAAAAAAAAGATTAACAGCAATACAAAAATATGTGTGTGTATATTTATATATACGAGAGTGGAAAGGATTAACAAATCGGAACGTATTGTTAGATATTTATTAATATCTTAGTGACCACGTCGAATATTTTAAATAATTATCTTTTATTTAATTAAAAGGTAATTGTGGTTTAATATATTATGTAATAAATTTCTATTGGTCAATATAGAGGAATATTTTCTAATAACTGCACACTATGAACATTTGAATATAAGTATTAGTTAGAAATTGGTCCTCTCTCTACCTATATATCTATAATTTCTCTCCATCTGAAACGTCGGTCAAACCTAAAGTGGTCAAGAGAGAGAAACACAGTTTCTAAAAGATTTTTTATCTCTAAACAATTTCTTTGAAGGAAATCATCATGAATCAAGGCATGTTCTCTCCGTTCAAGATCTTGGATATTGAGGTTTATGCAAAATTAGGGTTTGATTTGCATAATTAAGGAAATCCTAACATGTGGAATCAGAGCCTAATTCAAGAACATATGATTTTCTATTAAAGATTATCTTCTTTTTTTTATTATTGGTTTTTTAAATTGTGCGGCAAATTATTAGTGTCGCCGATTTGAATCAGGAGTTTTTCTTTCACGTTTTTCTCTTCCGCTGCGTTCTTGTGCAAATATTGTTCATATCCATTTATACATGCTCACGCTCATGTTTACGTGATGGACTTTACTGGGCTTTGATTTCGTTGTTGTGGGATTAATTTGTCCGCAAGCTAATTTTTGTTCTTATGATATATATATATATATATATATATTTGTCGTCATTCAATTTTGAAGAAGACATGTTCTTTAACGTACCCATGCGAAGACATATATATATATATATTATATATTCAACTTTATTTTGTTGAGTTTATGCTTGGTCCTTGCTGGGAATTGATGATAGAATATTATATATATATATAAATATGTATACATGTTGCCGAATCATGTTTTGCTATGACAGTTGGTTAATCAATTTTAATTATGTAGGTACATATGTATAAATATTCTGTATAATATACATATTCGATGGTACTGTATGAATGTATATACAAATTAAGATCGATTGTATGACGGCTTTTAAATTACGGTATATATATTATATTTGTGTATATATTAATGTTATTATACACATCCAGTTTGTTCTCTCGGGTTTTATGTTTTGATAATTATCGGATTATGTTTGTTCATTATATATATAATTGATATTGGATGTGGTTGTTTTTTAACAAAATTAACGATTCATGTCTTAAGAAAATTATGTGTATATATTTATATTTAAGAACAAAAAAAAACTATTAAGTTTGGGTCTATTATTGTATAAAGTTTCATATACATGACTACAATTTTTTTTAATTTCGTATTTCATTTAATTGAAATAATTATTGTTTCTATTGTTTAATCTGATGTCTATATTATGTATAATTCGTTAGTTACTAAAGTGGCCGAATTAGAAAGTTTTCATAGATATCAAATTAAATAATACCCAATTACTCATGATTATGTGATGCCACTAATGAGAAGACATGATGGAATTCCATAATGTGTATTGTGGGTATTTGAAGTTTAATTATTATAAAATATTTAAGGATCGCCCAAAGGTTGATTAGTTAATTTTATAATCATGAACATGATCGTGGTTAATTGATATATTTGTTTACCATTTTATATGTTTACCATTTTATATGTTAATTTTATATGTTAATTTTATATGTTAATTTTATATAGTTAATTTTATATGTTTACCATTTTCCAAAGATAGCAAGCATGTCTAATTGGAATATATATAATTTCCACTTATGTGAACTTTGAATTAAGCATCAATTATATTTTGTTGTTACAGTATATTGTTGTATCACCCAAAGGAGAACTTCAATGTACATTTAAGTCTTATGTGAATGTTATCTAAATCTGTATTATTTGTTTAAGATTATGACTCAAAGCATTATTTTATATATTTTGCAGCATCTAATTCTGTTGCTATCCATTCGCAAGCTTCATCTATTATAAAGTTCAATGAGCTTAATTTTTCTGAAGGGTGTGAAAAAGTTCAGTTTCACTTAGGTGTTCTGGAGCTTGATTTGGCACTACTTACTGATAAGCCCGCTGCTCTTACTGACAAAAGCAGCACTAAAGAAAGGTCTCTCCATAAGGCTTGGGAAAGATCAAATAGACTCAGCTTAATGTTCATGCGGATGACAGTAGCAAACAACATTAAGCCAACAATTCCTAAAACTGATAATGCTAAAGAATTTATGAAATATGTGGAATCTCTTAGTCTGACTCTGCTGATAAGTTAATTGCTGGGGCTTTAATTGGTACGTTAACTACTATTAAGTTCGATGGTTCTCGTATCATGCATGAGCATGTCACTAAAATGACAAATACTGCAGCAAGATTACGTTCCATGGGATTGAAAGTGACTGAAAACTTCCTTGTGCAATTTATCATAAACTCCTTGCCTCTTGAGTATGGTCCATTCCAAATAAATTACAACACTATAAAAGATAAATGGAATACGACAGAATTGCAAAGCATGCTCATTTAAGAGGAAGCAAGGCTTAAGAAACAAGGAATTCACTCAATTAATAATCTCATGGGTCAGCCAGGAGCCTAAAGAAACCAGGAAAGAAAATGGGAATGGGCAAAAAAGGACCTCTAAAGATTAATGAGTCATCTGCTCAAATCCATAGGAAGGAATACAAGAATGATAGATGTCATTTCTGCAATAAACATGTACACTATCAGAAAGATTGCCTGAAACGTAAGGCATGGTTCGAAAAGAAAGGTAAGCCTAGTGCTTTTGTATGTTTCGAATCAAATTTAGCAGAAGTTCCTTATTATACTTGGTAGATTGATTCTGGTTGTATCACGCATGTTTCAAATACAATGCAGGGGTTCCTCACTATCCAAACCATAAACTTAAATGAAAAGTTTGTTTTTTTATGGGAAACCAAGTCAAAGCTCCAGTTGAAGGCATTAGAACCTATGGTTTGATTTTAGACACTGAATATCATTTAGATATTTTCAAACTCTTTATGTTCGTTCTGTTTCTCGAAATTTAGTTTCTTTATCGAAACTTGATACAGCTGGATATTCTTTTAAGTTTGGAAATGGATGTTTCAGTTTGTATGAGCATAATTATTTTACTGGTTCTGGTGTTCTTTTTAGTGGTTTATATAAGTTGAAGCTTGATAATTTATTTTTTGAGACTTTGTTGACCTTGCATCATCATGTTCAAATTAAACGTAGTTTAGTGGATAAAAGTTCAGCTTACTTGTGGCATAAACGTTTGGGTTATATGTCCAAAGAAAGAATGCAAAGATTAGTAAAGAATGAAATCCTTCATGATTTAGATTTTACTGATCTTGATATATGTGTGGATTGCATCAAGGAAAAACACACAAAACACACAATTAAGAAAGCAGCCACAAGAAGCACACAGCTCCTGGAAATTATACATGCTGATATATGTGGACCTTTCAATGTTCCATCTTTTGGTGGAGAAAAGTATTTTATCACCTTTATTGATGATTTTTCACGTTATGGCTATGTCCATTTGTTGAATGAAAAATCTCAGTCAGAAGACAACTTAAAGGTGTTTATCAATGAGGTTTAAAGGCAACTAGACAGCAAGGTGAAAATTGTTAGGTCTGATAGAGGTGGTGAATATTATGGAAAGTATGATGAATCCAATGCCCTATTCCATTTGCTAAATTCTTGAAAAAGCGTGGCATATGTGCGCAATACACAATGCTAGGTACACTGCAACAAAATGGTGTTGCAGAAAGACGTAATCGTACATTAATGGATATGGTTAGGAGTATATTAAGTTATTCTTCATGACCCTTATCATTGTCGATGCATGCTCTGAAAACCGCCATGTATTTGTTAAACAGGATTCCTAGTAAGGCAGTCCCAAAGGCTCCTTTTGAACTGTGGACAGAAAGGAAACCCAGTTTAGGCACTTGCATGTTTGGGGTTGCCAGGCAGAAGTAAGAATTTATAATTCACATGAAAAGAAATTGGACTCAAGAACAAGCAGGGATTCTTCATTGATTATCCAGAGAGATCAAAAGGGTATAGATTTTATTGTCCTGGCCATACTACGAGAATTGTTGAAACTGGAAATGCTAGGTTCACTGAAAATGGTGACATCAGTGGGAGTATGGAACCATGTACCGGGGAAATTCAAGAAGTTAGGGTACAAATTCCTATACCCATGACTTCTTCGCCGGTTATTATTCCAACAGTTGTTGAACAGTTTGATAACTTACAAGAACAACAAATGAATGACCAAACTCCCAATGATGAAGTTGTTACCATTGAACCTCTAGTGAATGAACCAAATGAAGTAGCATTAAGAAGGTCTCAAATAGAAAGAAGATCTGCTATTTCGAATGATCATTTGGTTTATTTGCAAGAGTCAAAATTTGACTTAGGAATTGATGAAGATCCAGTTTTGTTTTCACAAGCCATAGAA
>JAFMPE010023996.1:701-16436 GCA_024759925.1 Ficus religiosa | reverse complement strand
ATTAGATTTGTGTGTTGTGTTTGTAACCTTTGGGTTATGGAGTTCTATAAGTAAAATGACATGTTATTTTATGGCTTGGATTTTTATGTCATTTGAATAAGAATATGATGTATCACGCTTTCCATTAAACGTTTGAAGTTAAAATAAAAAGGCTACACGTCCTTGGGTATACAATATTGCTATCATTGGAATGAAGTTTTTCCTCCTTTAAGTTGGAAATTTAATATGTCGATCCAGTGAAAGCTGAATAGTTCACAACAATATTGTTTGTATCAAAGAATGAAGCCATTTTCATTGCATGGTGTACTATCATCTTTTAATTGATCTCCGTGTTTTATCTATCAATAATATCAATCAGATAATCTCTGGTGGTGGCATATACATATAGAGCATTTATTTTTATCATGTCTTAGATTCGAAGAATACTATAACCAAAAAGTATGTTCTTTTCAATGACTTATTGCTAGTAGCCTCTATAAATGTGGCCTTGATAGTTGTTAAAAGGTCCAGCCATATTATTGGCACCCTAGTCAACATTATTGTATTTCACTTAATCAGATACATTAGACAGATGGTGCAAGAACATCATTGATCCTCTTTTCTAGTATTAAAAAAATAACACCAATCAAACGAAAGCAAGTTACACATGCTACTTGTACTTTTCGGATTAAATAATACTTGTGTTACATAATTAAGTTTCGCATTTAAATGTTAATATACATAGGAAAGTTAAATAAAAATGATAAACATACTTATAATGAAATTCAAATAAAAGTATGATACCAGTTGAGATTTTTTACTTGATTCAATATAATCTTTATGATTCTTTCCATCTATAACGATTTTATAGTTGTCAATTAAGTTTTGTTAATTACGTGGTAGTAGTTGTCAATTTGATTATACATTATGATGTACAGATTCTTCAATAAACATGAATGATAAAAGACTTTGCTTTATGTTTCAAGTATACCTAACACAATACCTGATAGATCTAGAGGTATTAAAATCATGGTGAAATACTAATTAAACCTAAAAAATAAGAATAAGGTTAAAGGATCCCACAAAGAGTACTACTCCCACGTCGTGGGGATCTATATCGAATGAATTGAAAGATGCACTGCCCCCTTTTGATATTTAACTGTTATATTAATTCTTCATTTTAGTTCTTGTTTTCTCTTATTACCACAGATACATAATTAAAGTAGATATATATTTGTGATTATTAGCCTCAAATTCCTACATATACATATTTCATTGTAGATTTTGACAACCAAAACTAGTGCGTAAAAGCCAAGTTATCTAAGTTAATTAATGTACCATTTTCTTTTCGACACTGCCAATTCAATATAACATGCAAAAATTTTCAAATGTCAATTTGAGACACATGTAAATTATGTACGCATAATTAACTAGTGCTTTGATTTTTTTTGTTTTTTTGAAAGGTCAATGTGCTTATTTTTAATCATGTGCAAGAAGTTTGAAACTTTGGTAGTCTTCTAATAATTTGCTACTTCTATTGATAAAGACAAGAAACTCCGTTGGTCAATAAGTTGATTTTTTAAATATGCGACGAAGTATGTATCACGCGAAGGCAAACCGTTTATCAGATTGAAAAATAAGCATATTTGTATGCTATTTACGGAATTATTAAATCTAACTTGAAATAATGCCTCATATTTCTTTGATTATTCAACTATTCACATTGATTTCCAACCCAAAAAAAAAAAAACACTATTCACATTAATAAGTTTATTATCTTCATTCTAGGGCATCTTTCATTATAGTGTATATATTAGACTGACTAATGGTCATTGTTGTGCCCAATCACACAACGTCACATATGATGACACTATTTTCAAGTGCAAAATTCAAAGTCCATCTTAGATGCTTGATGTTTCCTACCTATCTTAATTGACAAATATATAAATCTCTTCGTACTGAATTTGTGTATACATATATTGAATAAGAATAAAAGGAAGTAACAATTGAAAGATTCAAAGTGATTGAGTAATGTACCTATAATCACAGACTTAAAAAAAGAAGATTTATTAGTAATGAGCACTTTGAAAAGTCTTCTTATTTTATTCATTAAATGAGGTAAGTTACTTGATACTAAGAAATCACAACTCCTTATTTATGTGGGAGCTATAAATGTTTTAATCATATTTGCCTTTTCGCTGGGATTAGTTCTTGTTTCTATATCTTTATTATATATTCTATCAAATTCACATTTTGTAGCCGCCGCACAACTCCTTATTTACGTGGGAGCTATAAATGTTTTAATCATATTTGCTGTGTTCTTCGCCTCATTGTTACTCTCGATGGTGAAGATGTTATTGACTGTGAACCAATATTAGGCTATTTACACCGAGGAATGGAAAAAATTGCGGAAAACCGAACAATTATACAATATCACATGAATTTAAGAGACTTCTTAAACTGAAAATTAAAACAAGTGAACATAACAAATCAAGTTTCTCTAATATATCCCCGCAAGATGGTATCGATAGGAGATCCTAATCTTGGATGTGACAAGGCCTAAAATTCCAGTAGAAAAGTGAAATTTGTTCAATACAATAATTTAAACTAAACACTTCAAAACCTTGTTTGCATCAAAAAGTGACGCCTTTTTTACTGTATGGTTTACTATTATCCAATAATGAATTCGTATATGATATTTTCTAATCTCTATTGCTATTAACAGGGTTAAACCATCTATTTTTGTTGTTTTAAGAATTTAGAATCTAGAATCGACTCATTTTAACTTAAAATTAAAAAATTATAGATTTTTAAAGTTTGCATTTTCTGAAAATGAAAGAGAAAGAAAGAGAGAAATTGAGGTCTGAAAACAACTAATTTAGATTAAAAAAAAAAAAAAAACACACACACACACACAAGAACTCCAACACTTCAACGGGAGGTGGAGTTCCAAACGCCTCTTCGATAGGGGGTAAAGAGCGAGCAAACAAGAGCTCCTAGCCAACTGGTGCGGCATTTAGACGTGGCATCAAATTTATATGTTGCGTTTATAACTATTCGGCCATGGAGTTCCAAGTAAAGCGACGTGCCGTTTATGGCTTAGATTTTAATTTAACGTCTTTTCGGTAAGAACACGACCTATCATGTACGTTGTGTGTCCACTTCAGTTGGAGTTTTGAAGATATTTTGTGAGTTAAGTTTTGAAATAATGAGATTCAAATGGATGAGAATTGTTACGTATAATGAGATTCAAATAGATGTACGATATCTGTCGAGAATTGTTACTTGATTCTAGATTATTACATATGTGACTCTTTTCATCTCCAAAGATTTTATAGTTATCAAATAAGGGTTGTCAATTTGGTGCTAATAGTTGTCAATTAGGTTTTATATATATAATTATGAACAAACTCTACAATCAGCATGAATGATAAGACTTTTCTTTATTTTTCAAGTTGGTATAGAGCAATATGCTCGAAAATCTCATTCACAGCAAAAGCCTTGAAAACTCCATCACAAATCCCAGATCAAGATCCTGATCAAGAAACCTTTTCTTATGTGACACAGCTGAGGCGCCCCACTGCGGTGATCTTGTCGTTGAAGACCGCAGCTGAGCTTGGAGTTTTTGACATCATAGCGAAAGCGGGGCCTGGTGCCAAGCTCTCGCCTGCGGAGATCGTAGTGCAGCTTCCCACCAACAACCTGAAGGCGCCGGGTGGGTATGCTGGACCACCTCCTCAGGCTCCTCGCTAGCTACTATTTTCTGAGATGCTCACTGGTAACCAGCAGTGATGGTAATAGTGGGTCTAGCAATTTCCAGAGGCTTTACAGTCTTGGTCCTCTGCCAAGTAATTTGTTTCTAGTGAAGATGGCGTTTCATTCTACGCCATGACGTCGTTGTTACAAAACAAAGCCTTCATGGAGAGCTGGTTTGTTATGTTCAATTATTTTCTTTAATGAAAAGATTAGCATTTATATGTTTTCCATTTCTTTAGAAATTTCTATAGCGGAAACTGTTTTTTTTTTTTTTTTTTTTTTTTTTTTTTTTCAATATTTGTAGAAACTATGCTTTAAAAATAGATCAAATCTTTGAAAAATTACTTGAACAATTAAAATAGCAGTTCTTAACGAAAATAAAAAATAAGGTTCCTACCATTGATTTGATCAAAACAAACCCCCCTAGTCTTCTTTTAGGAAAAACATTAGTGCCCTTTAAATTCTGAAAGGTGGAATTATCCTAATATTAATGTCCTTGGGTATGAGTTGAAAGATGCAATTCAAGAGGGAGGAATTGCATTTAACAGGGCCCACATGGAACACATGCCTTTGAGTATCCAACCTTGGATTCAAGATTAAATAAGCTTTTCAATGAAGCAATGTTCAACCAGTCCACTATTCTTATTAAGAACATCGTTGAGTTCTACAAAGGCTACGGAAAACTTAAGAAACTAGTTGATGTTGGTGTTGTCTAGGAGTGACACTTAATCTGATCACTTGAGGGCATTAATTTTGATTTGCGTCATGATGTTATATACCATGCTACTTGTTATCCAGGTATATATGTGTGTGTGTGTGTGTGTGTATTATTTTTTGTGATGATAATTAAATTGCTAATTACAATGCGCAGATTTTTAAGAAGGTGAATCCTGAAAAAAGAAAGAATCAGAAAACGTAGAAAATAGTTTGGGAAGAAAAACAGAAATCACGCGGATTTAAGGAATATATTCTCTTACGGTTTTATTAATTGACACCACAATGAAAGGTTGCTGAGGGGATTTTGTGGAAAATTTCCTTCAAAATACAACAAATTCACAAATAAATTAATAAGTACAATCTCATTAATTTCCTACAATGAAGACTGAGATTGATGGTTAAATTTGGTGCCATGGATTTTTCTTATTGCTAAATTCGTGTCCATTCATTAATCAACTTGTGCCTATTTATCATAACTAGAAAACTTAAATATAAAATTTGTGTTTTAACAGTCATTCATTTTGAATCAACGTGTTTCGACAAAAGCAATTATTTAAAACAATGTGTTTCAATAGTCATATATCTTATCTATCTAACCAAAATTTATATATTGACGGTTGGATTGTACATTTTAACGTTCTAGATTTAAAATAACCTGAAAGATATGATCGAAACAGAAATTATTTGATTTTTTTAGCTTTAAAAATATATTCCAATCTTTCTAACACATTTTGTAACCTTGATCTCTCATTAACGATGTATATTTTTTTAGTGGATACTTCATGATTGATCATATGAGGAGTGCTTAAAACTATTGAAGAATTGTTACAAAGCAATTCCGGATAATGGAAAGGTTATAGTTGCGGAGGCAATTCTTCCTGTTATACCAGACAATGGCTCTTCTATGAAGTGTGCATTCCTAAGAGATGTAATAATGATGACTCAAAATCCAGGAGGGAGCGAGAGGAACCAACAAGAGTTTCTAGCTTTGGTGACTGGTGCAAGGTTTAGTGGCATCTGTTTTGATTGTTGTGTTTGTAACTTGTGGGTTATGGAGTTCTTTAAATAAAATGACATGTCGTTTCTGGTTTAAATATTTGTTCCCATGGAGTCAAATGAACAAGAACACTTTGTTTCTAGTTGCTTGTCTGATCAAATAATAATATTTTTCTATGTCTAGTTTATTCGCCATGTCCAATGTTATTTCCTTTGTCTAAACAAGAAATAAAGAAGTGTTTTTTTTTTTCCCCTTATTTTCCTTCCTAGAAAAGGCTAAAAAAAATCTCGTCCATTTGTTTTTCGGGTTAGAGAGATGATATAGCTTATCCTTCTACATTCAAGGAGTATAGCTCGGCAAATTATTAGCTTTGCAGGAAATAATTTCCGGCTAAGCTTAATTAATCTAGTTGTGTTTCAAGTTAATTTGCTTGAAAGAGCGACAATGAATGTTTTTTAAAATTTATTAGATTATAATTGATAAGTGTAACATGTACATTATATTTATATATATGTATATTGCGGAGGTTTAGCAATGATGTAATTTTATATTTTTATTTGAGAAATAAGTGATTATGGTTACTATAGCAAGCCAGGAGTTCCAACTCCGTCGCATTGTCTTTTATTTTCTTTGTCTAAACAACTACATGTCTTATACATATATATACATATATATATATATATATATTTCCTTTTCTTGTTATTAGGTATGAATAATAATGTCCATGGTGAAGATTCTAATAATATAATTAACAATAGTGGAATCATATACATAGGAAAGTACAAATAATATAATGAGAGTCCTCTAGTTTATGTACATGTAATGAGATTCAAATTGAAGTGTGTATATATATATATATATCACCTGCCAATATCTGATAGCTAGATCTTTTTTTCCCCCCCGTAAATATGATAACTAGATCTTTTTCTAAATATGTATTTACTTTCATTTTTTTTTTACAGCCTAACATATGTGTCAAAAAAAAAAAATTTTAAGCACTATCAAAAAAAATATTATGTTTATAAAATAAATATTCATTGATTTTCGTATGTATATATGCCTTACATATACAAATTATTTCAACTAGTATTACGATGCATTCGGTATTCTTTTAACTTGTCTAAATTCTAATAAAGATTGGAGAAACTTTTTGATACTAAGAAAGTTAGTATTAATATAAGGAAAGTTACTATTTTGTATGTAATTATTTTTATTAGGAACTTTTTATTTATTTATAATCATTATAATTTAGAACATGTCTTAATTTAGTAGATTTATTACTATTAAGCAACTTACCTAATTTTGTATATTATAATTTGTATTTATATGTGAGTTTATTCATACTTTTGCTTATTAATGAAGTTTTTATTCTTAGTCCGTGAACATAAGTTCATATACATTAAATACTTCCGTGTTCATCTTCAACCTTCATACTTTATTATTTTCTTATTCATTATTCCCTTTACTTGAGTCAATATGTTTGTTTTTCAATCATGCGACGAAGTATGCATCACACAATGGCGTACCATGTGTTACAATAGTCAAACCTTGTAAAGGTAGGTAGACATTTGAACGCAAGTTTATGTATGAGGGCGACCTATGTGGATATTTGTACTTTTATTCGAGGAATTATTAAATCTACTCTGTAATAACAATATCTCATATATAGACATATTTCTTTGATGATTGCTTATATTCACAATCTAGAGTAATTAGTCTAATCTTGGTTGTTCATTATAGTCTCTGCTCAAATTAGGAGGGTCTAATAGTGATTAATAATTGTTGTGCCCAATCACACAAACCTCACATTCTATGACACCCAAAGAACCACTTTTTTTTCCCCCATTTATTGACCAACATGATACAAATTCCTCATTATTGACTAATATGACACAAATTTTAGTTAACTTTAATTTATTTTTACATCATATTAGTTTAATATTAATTTTTTGTGTCATATCGGTGCATTGATTTTTTAATTTATGTGGTTCAGGTGCTTTTCCCATGACATTATTTCCTTTCCCCATGGCATTATTTCCAAGTGGAAAATTCAAAGCCCATATCATTTTATACTTGATATGTCCAACATGTCTCAATCAAAAATTTTAATAGATTCATACTAAATTAATGTATATCAAATAAGAATATAAAAGGAAAAAAAAAAAAACAAAGATTTAACATGGTTAGAGAATGTGTCCATGATCACGGAATATGAAAAAAAAAAAAAAAAAAAAAAAGATTCAGTAGTAATGCCCATAATATATAAATAGGCTTCATAAAAATGCAAATTAATATATAAAATTGGGTAAAGTTATGTAGTACTATCAAATCACTTGAATTGAAGAGATTTCCTAAAATTGAAATAAATACAATTGAATATAAAAGTTAATTACTCTCACTATTATGTACTTGCAATAGAGTATCGATAAGAAATGCCAGTTTTAGACCATGGATCTAACTCATGTATCCTCTTATTCCTGTCCATAATCGAAGGGACAATAATCATCGAGAGAGAGCACGAGGTGCATGGACAACAATCACTGAGAAAGGTTGCTTAAGTGCATGATGACAATTGTCGATGGAGAGTGCAAAAGCACAAGGATGACAATTGTCAAGGTAGGGTGCAAGGGCACATGAATGACAACTGTAGAGAGAAGCACATTAGTGCACGGACAACAACTGTCGAAAGATGGGGCATAGGTGTCAAGATGACAATCTTCGAGGGAGATCACATGGGCATGCAATAGGCAATCATCAAGGTAATCCACTCGGAATACATGGAAGATCGGATACTCATTTGAGTATAATTTTATGATACTATTGTATATATGAAATACAAATGTACAAGGAATTAGAGAACAAAAAGATTTAACGTGATTAGTTAATATATCTATGATCACGAATTAGGAAATAGAGAAAACTCAATAGCAATGAGTACTATGAATAGAATTTATATAACATAAATTACTATATGAATAAGTTATCTAATACTAATAATTCACTTAAAATTTAAAATTTTAATTTTAAGGAAATCCAATCAAATATAAATGGCAACTTTATAATACGAGTAGCTACGTCTTATCTTTTTTTTTTTTTTTTTTTTTTTGGGAACTTTGTCTTATCTACAATAAATCGTCTCTCTCTCTCTCTCTCTTGTTTTTTTTTTTTTTTAATGCCATTTTAAAAAAAAATATTTGTTGAGGTCACCACTGTTTATTTTATTCAATTACCCCATTCAATTTTACTTTAGACATTAATTGTAAGGTTGAACACCTTGGATTATATTGCCAGGATCAATTTCCCAGTTTCTCGTAATTATCAATGTCTATTTAGAAGTCAATATTTTTTAAAAAGATCAACAATTTTTTTATTTGTAGAAATGTATAAAACAGTATTTATAAAAAGCTATTATCCTTTCATAATAAATTGAAATAAAATAAATAAAGAAATGTTAAAAAATGAATCGATAATCTTTAGAAACGGTCCAAAAATTTTCATAATTGCAAATATAGAAAAGTTAACGCAAAGATCGAAAGTGTTTTTATAGAAGTAATAAATCATTAAAAAAACGAAATTTGATTGATATTAAAAGATTGAATTAAAATATTCAAAAAACGACATTAACGAACATTAAACAATTATGGTTCCAACACTTTTTCATTTTTTTTAGGTTCCAATGCTTTATCTCACCCAAAATCGTAATCACGTCGGAATTATCACAAAGTTGAAACGAAATAAGATATAGTCATTATAACATTGTTATCATTATAAGGAAGATGCAATTTCATATGATATCTAATTTTAGAAACAAGCTGTAAAAAGAAGACAAAGATTGGGAAAAGTGACATCCTCATAATGGCGAAGAATTACCGTAAAGAAGTTAAAACAAAATAAGATCGGCATTATATATCATGACGACATTGCTATTTTTGTTTTAAATAAAAGAAAAATTTTCTCCTGAATTAGTGTTAATATGCCTTATAAACTATTAAATGTATCTATTGCACCCCTGAACTTTGACACATGCATAAAGTTACCCCATCAGTTAGCTTCCGTTAGTTTTTCCGTTTGCTTTTGTGTCAAAATGCCCCTTGATGTTTGTTTTTATATCAAAATGTCCCATGATCTTTAATATTTATGTCAAACTGCCCCATCTATTTTATTTTATTTATCTAACATCATATAATTACCTAATAATTGTTAACTTTTTTAGAATAGATAAAAAAAAAATTATTTTTTTATGATAAAAGAAGATGTATCATTTTTAACACATTATTTTTCATTTTACTTATTTTAATTTAAGTTTATTTAGGTTATGAGTTCACTTATATGCAACCATAATAGGTAGAACTCAGAGGAACTATTTGGATTTCGAATAAGCTGTTTACTTAACCTAAATAATTTGAAATCATGGTCATTATGAATCTCATTCATGTGTTTACTTAAACCTCTAATAAGAATAAGCTATTGTAAATTTATTCTATACACATTCCTAATTATATTTAAATTTAAAATATGATTGATTTGCATATATTTATTACAATGTTATCAATCATAATTAAACTTAAAATTGTAATATTAGGACAATAAAATAGTAACATTAGTTGTGTAGTTGTTTGTGCTTAAGAAATTTAAAATTAATATAAACTTGAATTACAATAAGTAAAATTAAACAACTACAACTCTTATTTAGAGATCTATGTAAATAATCCTTTATTTTTTATTTTATTATGTTTTCGTGCAAGATTGAATTTTTTCGACGCCTACTTCTTTATTTTTCCTTTCAACCTTTCTTAAAACTTCCTTGTCACTTTATTTTATTTAAAATAAAATCAAGTAAGAAGTTTGACACAGGATGAGTGATCCTAAAAGGGTATCAATCTAATTAGAATGTCCTTAATCATTATAATACTAGTTGTTCTTCATCACCATTCACCTAAAAAGGTCGTTAATTAAACACAGAAGGTGTTATGTTTGTTATGTTAGGAACTAGCTAGCAGCTTAAATTTATCTGCAATTTGGTCCCTGTTAAAAATTTGGAGATCATCGTGTGGCCTATTCAACAAGTGTGGAAGCCCACGATAAAGAAGACATACTTGTTATATAGAATTTGTAAATCTATTTGTTCTTATAAAAAAGATGCTGAAATTTTGACAACTTAATCACCATTAAGACTATGCTGACATATTTGAAAATATTTATGTCTAATTGTTTTCTTGTATAACTTTTATTTCGTTGGACCATCATGCAAGCATAAGTACGGTACGTAATCCATCATTTTAGCTTATGTTTGGTTCGTCGGTTAGATATGGAATTTTTTAAGTTGGAGTTGGTTGACTTTTCAAAAACTAACTACACTACTACAAAAGTTGGCTTACACGACGGAGATTACATGACGATTTATTGAAACCGTCATGTAAACCTGAGATTATACAACGGTTTCTATAAATTGTCATGTAATCTTGAGATTACACGAAGGTTTATGGAAACTGTCACGTAATCTTTCAAAAAAAAAATTTGAAATCACTCTAAAAATTTGAAATTTATAGTTATTTTGAGAAGATTACACGACGGTTTATAGAAACCGTCATGTAATCTCCGACATTACACAACAGTTTATGGAAATCGTCGTGTAATCTTCTGAAAAAATTTGAAATCACTATAAAAATTTGAAATTTAAAATGATTTTCAGAAGATTACATGACGGTTTATGGAAACCATTGTGTAATCTTGAGATTACACAACGGTTTAGGGAAACCGTCATGTAATCTTCTGAAAAAATTTAAAATCATTCTAAAAATTTGAAATTTGGAGTGATTTTCGAAAGATTACACGACGGTTTAGAAAAACCGTCCTGTAATCTTCTGAAAATTCATTTCAAATTTTGAAATTTTGTGCTTTGAAATTCGCGCATAAACCCTTAACTTAAATCCACTTTTCTCATCCTTTTTCATCATTTTCGTCTTTTTCCCTCTCGACCACTCAAAGATTTCTCCTACCCACTATCTCTTTCGCCCACCCACCGATAACGCCGCTGCCTTACCATCTCTCTTATTCTCCCGGTGATGCCGCCGCTGCCTTCCCATCTTGTTCATTCAACCGTCGCCCGCAACGCCGCCACCCTTCCCCCTCATTCTCTCGACGCCCTCAATGCCGCCCTCCCCTCTTTTTCTTTTTTTTGCCGTCGCCTTCGCCACCTCCACTGCCACCCTGTCTTCCCATCAAGGCCATGAACTATTTTGCATCAAAGAAAGGCAAGGTGACTTCCATATTGCTCAATTTCTTATTTTCCAACAAAAATACGAACACACAATTCTTTTATAACTTGCTTGGAGTGTAATTTGTGTATTTATTGTTGTTCAATTTTTTTTTATTGTTGCTCTTTCTAGACGAATCTTTTATGCAATTTTTTAGCATTTTAAGATCTACGAACACACAATATTCTATGCTTTTTTTTTTCCACCCACCACATGCTCTATGAAATGTCAAAATGGAATTTTTTTTGGTTTAATCTTAATGGTATGCATCTTAATTACTTTAAATTTTGCAAACTTGCTAGGGCCTTAATGGATTGGAAGCTTATAGCCGGAGAATGGATTAAAAAGAAACGAGACCATAAAATAAAAATCTCGGATCGTCTTTGATTAGGGGATAATGGATTAAATTTGTAATGCAATTCATTAATTATAATATGTAAACTAGTAATGTAATGAATGGTTTTTTTTTACTTTAATAGAATATAGCTAAAATTTTGTCAATCATATCATGGGCCGTGTATTGGATAACACACGGGTTAGGCCACCCGTGAGAAATCACCAAAAAATGTAAAATTATTTTTTAATTCATGTTGGACTTTACACGACGATTTTAATCCGAAACCATTGTGTAATGTGTATCATTACACGACGGTTTTGGCTCAAAACCGTCGTGTAATTGGGATTGAATAAAAAAAAATTTAGCTTTTTTTTTTGGTGATTGCACACATTACACGACGGTTTCAGCTTCAACTGTCATGTAATGTTGAGATTACATGACTGTTTTGGTTCAAAACCGTCGTGTAATGTAATGTGCGACATTACATGACGGTTTTGCTCCGAAACCGTCGAGTAATATGTACCATTACACGATGGTTTGGCTCAAAACCGTCATGTAAAGTTCTCAATTTTGCGGCATTTGCTAGTATATTTCGTGATTCGATGATGGTGTGAACCGTCGTGTAATATATAAATACCACAACGGTTATAAAACCGTCATGTTATCTTCCACGACACTGGATTACATGATGGTTGTCTAACCATTGTGTAAACTTTACAGGACGGTTAATAACCGTCGTGTAATTGACAATTTTTACCAGTGTTATAAATTTTGTTGACTTTTTAGAAAAAAAGACAAAAAATAAGATGAAAAAGTACAATTTAATTTGAGTTAAACTAAAACTTCAAACAAACAATTAATTTGTCTATATAGGTCTATCCATTCTTCAAGGTAGTTGCATATACCTGAAACAAGATTTGTAGTGATATTTTTTCTGTAAACAATTTAAGTTTTTACACTTTATAACTCCAATCAATCAATCACACAACTTAACACTAACTCAAGGGTAAAGGAGACAATTATAATATCAGAAAATTAAAAATAATCAAAACAACCAAAAGAAAAAAAAAGTTTGTGTTATGTTAGTAAAGATGAGAGATTCATGTCATGTTGGTCAATAAATTTAAAAAAAAAACAAAAAACAAAAAACAAAAAAAAGTGATTGTTTAGGTAATCTTCTCACAACCGTTTGGTCTCAGTCAAACATATAGCGGCCCATTGAACATGTATGGTGGTTTAGGATAGAGTGAAAGGTCGTGCAATTCTTGATAAAGAAAAGTTGATATGTTAAAAGAATTTAAAAATCTATATGCTTATTTTGACAACTTAATCACAGTGCAGATCACGGTAACATACTTTAAATATTTATTTTGACCAATATGCAGGCATAAAGGTAATCCAATCATTTAGTTTGTCTATATAAACGAATCCATTCTTCAACGTAGAAGCATACCCGAAATTAATTATTTCCCTTTGCAAACTTCCCCCAGTATATTACCCCAAAAAAAAAAAAACCTTCCCCAAATTTGGCTTCCTCATTGGAACTTAGAAATGGCGCTTCAAAATTTCTTGTCCATGACAGGAAAGAAGAAGAGGAAGAATTCTCCCACGCCATGCAGTTAGTGACGTCCACTGTGATGTCCATGAGCTTACAGACTGCGATTGAGCTCGGAGTTTTCAACATCATTGCAAAAGCCGTCGAAGGAGCTAAGCTCTCGTCGGCCGAGATTGTAGCTTAGATGTCCACCAACAACCCCGACGCACCCATCATGTTGGACCGTATGCTCAGGCTTCTAGCGAGCCACTCGGTGCTTAGTTGCTCCGTGGTTAGTGATGAAAGTGCAGGGTCTAATGCACGCAGGGTCTAATGAAGATGGTGTTTCACTGGGACCCTTAATAGCTTTGGAACAAGGCAAAGTCGCCATGGATAGCTGGTATATTTATAGATACGTTTGCTTTCTTTTTAATCAAATGCAATATTTCACAGTTTGTATGCTATTTAACATCTTGTAGCCTGTTTGGATTATTATTTGGAGACAGTTTTTAGGTAAGATTTAAAAAGTTTTCTACCATGTTTTCTCTCACAAAAAATTCGAATTTACTTTTCAAACTTATGATTCAAATGAGGGGCTTAATTTAGCCTGGCACTCTGCATGATCAATCATGTTTACAACACAGCAATGCACAGCCTAACTACTATTGTTGTCAAGAACATCCTCAAGTTTTACGAAGGTTTTGACGACCTTAAGCAACTGGTAGATGTTGGTGGCGGTCTGGGAGTGATCCTTAATCAAATCACTTCAAAATACCCACATATTAAGGGTATTAATTATGACTTGCCTCATGTTGTGGACAATGCCCCTTCTTATCCAGGTATAATCTGATACATTTCGTTTCTCTATCTACTGAAATAATATATATATATATATATATATTTGTTGAGGTGTGTGGAGCCAAATCTAGCAAAGGAAGAGAAATAAAAAAATAAAAAAAAGAGACAGCAGCACTGCAGTGCCAGTTCAAGGGCACCACATCGCCACAGAGAGTTTTCTGGAGCGTTGCAGCACCAGCATAGGGGCATTGCAGTGCCCCAGAATAGTGGCATGCAGCGTCGGGAAAGGGTGCCAAGGTGCTACGACATTGGTGACAGAGTTTTTGGGCGCTGCAGTGCCAGAGGAGGGCGCTGCAGCACCGGGTCGTGGGCTAAGTCCGTACGGCTCCAACTGTCGGTTTTTTTTTTTAATGCTTTCTTCTTGTACACCTATAGGTTGCTAGGGTTTTGTCTGTATGATGAGATATCATAATTGAGGGCTGGGAAACACCATTGAGAGAGAGAGAGAGAACACAATTGGTGAAAGATTGTTTGGGAAGCTCTTGTAATTCATCAATCATCATCATAGTGGAATCTGCAGCTGCGGCAGAAATAGGACATAGTCATCAATTGGGCGAACCTGTATAAAAATTCGTATCTTTTGTGTGTGATTTACTTTTTCAATTATTATTTATTCTCAGAGGTTGAATTAGGTTGCGAATTAATGCCCAAACACACACACACACACACACACATATATATATATATATATGTATGTATATCACGATACTAAGCATGGTTACATCGCACAATATAATTTGAAATTTGCATACTAAAAGTAACAGTGTATTAACATTGACATTGTATGCATTGCACATGTTGGCGGTAACATGTTTGAAAGTGTTCCGCATGGGAATGCCATTTTTATGAAGGTGAATTCTGAAACATCATTCATCAACTAAAGTATATTTTAGGGGTATAATTGGTTTAGCACCACCATTCAACCCAATTACCTTTTCAAGTAAGTATATTTTGTGAATATTGATGTTGTAATAACTAAATTTTTTCGACGTTACGATTTCTTGTATAGAATTCTAAGCTGTACCATAAAGGTATTCATGAGAAAGCCCAAATAGGGTTTTTGTTTAATTTTGTGAGTTCTTATGACTTTATAAGACTCAATAATGAATTACTTAGTCAATCAAATATCCTTTAAGTTTGAGTTCTCGGTTAACTCGCTACGAGACTCAACTATGGATTACTTAGCCTAGTATAAGGCGTTTTAAGGAAAACGGCATGATAATATTTCATGATTTCATGTTGGTCAAAGTTTGACCAAGAAAGTCAAAGTTGACCAAAAAGTCAAGGGTTGACCAAGAAC
>JAFMPE010023885.1:8054-23953 GCA_024759925.1 Ficus religiosa | reverse complement strand
AGGAGAGAGGGGGGGGGGGGGGGGCCCCATGGGGGGGGGGGCGGGGGGGGGGGGGGGTTTGGGGGAAGAGAGAGGGGGGAGAGAGAGAGAAAAGAAAAGAGAGAGGGAGCTAGCGAAGGGGGCTGGGGGGGTGTGCCTGTGGGGGGGCCCGGGGGGTGTGCCGGCTGTGGGGGGCCAGCGGGCCTAGAGGGTGCCGAGTCCAGGCAGGGGAAGGCAGGGAGCTGGGTGGGGGGTGGTCAGGGGTGAGTTGTCGGCGTCAAGGTGGTTGTGGAGTGGGTTGCCGGCAGCAGGAAAGTCACTGACGACGGAGAAGACTTAGGGTGAGAAAGATTATATGAGGTAAGGTGTATAATAAGTATGGTACACCAACAACATTTCAACCGTTCGATTAAATCTCAACGGTTTAAAAAGAGACTCTACCGGTAGTTACTCTAAGAGTGGCTTTACCATAGCCTCTCCCATCATAAATATATTATTTATTTATTATAGCTTACATAAATAAGCCGTTTATTGTATATTCTCTCTCTCTTTTTTTTAATATATAAGTGAGCCCTTAGTAGAACTCCTTTGTATGTTGTATTTTGCGATCAAATTTGTTAACACCTGTTCTCGAACTACTTGTGATTTGGTATTTTTGTCCTTGGCTTTTATTTTTATTTATTTTTAAACAATTTAATCATTAAACTTCTTTCATTAACTCCACTTGCTATGGATTAAAAGGTCAAAGAAAGAAGAAAATTTCTTTTTGAAAGACAAAAGTGCCACTACATGAAAAATTAAGGGATAGTTTGGCAGTGTTTTGAAATAGTTATTTATTTTCGATAAAAGAGTGTTTTTTTTTTTTTGAAGTAAAGATGTGTGTAATTTGATAAAACAATAGTGTTATTTTGTCAAAAACTGCGCTAAGTAACATATTCTAACATACTAATTAAAAATTATTATAGCATATTTTAAAAGTTGAGTAACAAAATAACATATTGTCTTTATTTTTTTCCCCTAAATTCTAAATCTACCCCACCTCCTCCAAATACCCTCCCTTTTTTGGGTTTCACTGAAGTTGAGTTGCTCTTCTTTTCGGACTCACGTTCACGATCTTCCGTGACTAAGAGTCGCGATCTTCGGGCTTCACTAGGGTCGGATCTTTGGCCTTCATGAGCTATCTTCTCTGGCAACGAGATTAAGTTTTCTCATCGTGGCTTTCTTCTCTGGCCACGATTCCCTCTACAATGGTTGCCGTGACTAAAGGTTCACGAGCTCGATCACAAACTCCCCGACCACTTGACGTCGTGAGCTCGATTGCGAGCTAGATCCCGATCTCTAGATGAGTCGTGTGTTTTGGAAGCGTGACCGGCAATATGACAATGGCGGCGGCTCTCGGAAGCTTCCCATGATCTTCGGTAATCGGGCGATGGCAGCGGCAATTACTGCTGCAATTTGGGTTTAGGATTAGGTTAGATTGAATTTAGGATAATTTTGGGGTGTATTTTGTAATTTAAGAAACTTTGTAACTATGTAAAAATTTATTAAATAAAATACTGATTAAGAAATAACTTACTTATTTAACAAAAAATAATATATATTTACATGTAGTTACTTATATTTACTTTTTTTTTTTTTTTGCTAGAAAGTTTTTTGTATTTACTTAGTAAATATTTGGATTTAGTAGATAGGGTAAATTGTTCATTTAGCCCTTAAATTTTTAATATTGTGCAATTTTGATCACTAATATTTTTTTCGTAGCTGCAATGTCTCTAAACTAAATTTTGCTAAAATAGTCATTGATGTTAAGTTTAATATGAAATCCGTTAGTGCTTTGGTTAAAAAATAATGTTAACTAACGAATTTCGTCTAAAAATTAATGGGAATAACTACTGTAGTAACGTTTTTAATAATTTATAGTGAATCTAACTAAAAAAAAAAACAAGGAATTTATTACAATATGTATTTTCATTAATTGTTAGACAGAATCAGTTAATAATTTTTGGTCAAAAAGTAAGGCTAACTAATAAATTTTGTCCAAATAATTATGAAAAATGACTACTGTAGTAACGTTTTTAATAGTTTATGGTCATTCTAATTATGAACTAAAGAACATGGACTAAAGTTACACAAATTTGAAAGTTTAGGATTAACTTAATAATTTATCCTACTAGATATACAAAAATATAAAAAACCATATTAACGTGTAACTATGATTTACTAAACAAATTAGAAATATAAAACATGATTTACATAATAAATAGAATTATAAATACATAGATTTACTTGCATAAATATCTTTTTTTCCAAGTAAATTGCATATTTTTTTTTATTAAATCCTTTATTTACCTTCTTTAGAATCTTAGCTTATTTTATTCTGATAAATTTGATATTTACTTGAAAATTCAAATTTTTATAATGAAAATCCGGTAATTTCACTAAAATCCAAATATTTACCTTTTTAAATCTTTTTATTTTACTGTTTTCAAATAAATTTTGATATTTACTTGAAAATCTAAATGTTTTATAAAGTAAATCTGGTATTTCTACTAAAATCCAAATATTTACCTTTTTTTTTTTTAAGTAAATCCTTTATTCACCTTTTGTTTGTTTGTTTTTTTTTTTTAAACTCCTAGTTTATAGTTTTCTAATGAAATAAAAACTGAGGGTTTCCCCTTCAGAAGTTAATAATGAAATAAAGAGAGGAAAAGCTTTCAGAGACTTGGTCATTTTCCCTTGAGCTCTTCTCTCTGCAGTCGATTAGGACACGACGGGCCCATGACTATGCATCTTTGCAAGCCTCTTGGTCACACGACACCATGAGTTGACTATAGTCGGGTTTTCTCTAAGGGTTCTTTGGGTGAAGAGGAATGAGAGGCGAGGAACTCGCGGTGTCTGGCTAGATCTGGTCATGTTGGGTGAGATGGAGAGAACGTGATATGGTCGGATCTATTGCTCACAGGTTTTAGGTGAGATCATGGGCGACAGATGGCGCTAGAGATGGAAACGGAGATCATACCAACAGCGAGCCTATGGAATTTTGAACGAGATCAGTGCTTGGCTTCGGTGCCAATTGGGCTTTTGCGGGGGATGGCGAGCCTTTAGGTGAGGGGTGGGTGGTGGTGGCGACGACGATCAATATCCAAAAACAATCCTTAAGATCTAGATCTGAAGACATGATTTTTACCTTTTCTCCAATGAAATGGCACATGGTGGCGGGGCTGTGGAGCGTGGGATGATTGTTTGATGACTGTATTTATGTTTTTATTTATTGTTTGTGTGTTTTTGTAGTTGGCTTGAAACAAAAGGAATGGTTCTTCTACATCTGTCTTGTGTTTGTGTTGTTGATCCACTTGTGGTTTCTCTCAGTGTGATAAGAGTTTTAGTTGCGTTGAAGCTGTGTCTCTGTGGAGTTTGTAGTGACCTTTATGCTATGGGTGACTGGCTCTTGATCGATTAGATGATTCCATCGATTGTAAAAGTATTGTCAAAATGAGCTTTGTACATGCTCAATAATGAGATTATCGAGGAATTCAAATAATTTTCCTATTATCGAGTCTCGATGTATGTTCCTTTCACTGAACTATATCGAATTTTATTGACAGGACCGATCTTATTTGAGGATTATATCTCTTGTATCATATGATTATTTGTCTGACATTAGTGTCAGTTAATTAATTTCTACGTTTCAAAAATGAAAAAAGTTTTTCTAATTAATTGGATATTTAATTGAAAATCCAAATATTTTGTAATCATTGAAGAAATTTTCAATTATTACAAGAAAAATATTATATCTCTTGTACCATGGGTTATTTTTCTAGTATTAGTGTCTCTACTGTATCTTTAGTTAATTCATTTCTCCATTTCAAAAATAAAAAAGTTTTCTAACTAATCAGATATTTACTTGAAAATCCAAATATTTTATAATGTAAATTCGGTATTTTTACTGAAATACAAAAACTTTCTAATCATTGAAGAAATTTTCAATAATTACAAGAAAAATATTTACAGGTAAATAATCTGAATTTTTCAAATGAATTTCTTAGTATATCATTTCTATTTATTTGTAAATAAACAAATGAGTATTTATTAATTTTTTATTTGATAACTAATTTGCAACACCTATCAGTAAAGACATAGATTCTCTAATAAATAAAAAAAGTAAACACATAGATTTACTTGAAAATCCAAATATTATATGAAGTAAATTCATTTAGATTATCTTGAAAATCCAAATATTTTATGAAGTTAATTCATGTTGTTTACTTATAAATAATCGGATTTACTAAATTTTATATAATACATTTTCCCAAATTTATTATATTCCAATCGTTACTCTTAATTAAAAAAACAAAAAACAAAAAAAAAACCCATAAATTCCCAAAACAAACCACCCAAATCCTAGATTTACTATTGAAGCCACCACCATGCCGAAGAAGATTTGATCATCGGCGAGTTGGAGACAGTAGTCGCTCGTGGGTTGGGATGGTCGGTGACGCTCCGCCAACGCCAATGAATCTCAATTTTTGGGTCGTGATTTTGGTTTGCGATGCTCCTCGGTATGGTTTGACAACGATAGCAGACAGCTCCACGATTCTCGCTTATAACCGATTCTTGAAATCATTGCATGTGTATTTGGCGACAAGGAGGAAACTGTGATTTTCTAGCGATTTTGGTTGTGATTTTCCAGTGGCTTTCCTCATATTTTTTTCTGGCAATTTTCTCGACAACTAAGCTGGATGTCATCGCAATTCTCTGTATTTCTCGCTATGTGACTTTCCGATGGGTTTGCCGTTGTGAGCGACTACAACGATGGCAGCATATAGAATAGGATGGGGATAGGGGTAAAACCAGAATTTCAGGAAAAAAAAAAAAAAACCAAATATGCTATAATTTTCTACTGTTTTTTAACCCTGTGATTTTTTAAGATCTTAATATTAGATTCAAATTAGTGCTAACTTTTATTATTGGTGGTGGCGGCAAATCAACGGTTCGAGTTCTGTATCACGTAAATCTATTAGCTTGGTTTAGGTAATTATTTATTGTGGATTCTGTGACCCCACATGTTAGTTGTTGAATGCTTAAGGACATAATCCTTTGACATCACTGATCTTTTATTTATTTTCTAATACAAAATTATAGTAACTAGTATTTTTATGAAAATTATTAAAATAAATAGTAAGAAAATATCTAAAATAAATAAAATATTTATTAAATAAATAAAATATTTATTAGATAAACAATATTTTTTAGAGTTTGGGATGAAAGATTTAGAAACTTTACGTCTGTGGTATTGTCACCAATCTTACAACCATGATAAATAACATATTTATATAAAATAATTTACTTATAAATTTATTATTCACTTGTTATTCGGGTTAAATATTTTAAAATTTACTATTTATTTTCTTTCTCTTTTTTATATTTACAAAAAATAATAAATAAGAGATGACTTCTTATAGCACCAAAAAAAAAAATTTCAATTGGTTAGAAGTATAATTTAACAGTATTATCACATCTAATTTTATTTAAAGATATAAAATTTAAATTCTCTATCATAAATTAAAAAAAAAAATCAATTTAATTTAAAAAAAAAAAATAGAATTCAATTTAGGGTTATTTGGCGCATTTCCCCGCCAGCTCCTTCTTCGATTTTCATTTCTATCTGCAAAACCCCCAAACTAGGGTTTTACCGTACATCCAACTCCATTGATTTCCTACTCAAGAAGAAAAAGAACAAGAACAAGATAATGGGAAGTAGATGCAGTTTGGCTGGCGTCGAAGTCCCGATCATCGGCAGCGACTCCGTTAAATGGACTGAACTTTCTCTTCCTCCTTCTTCTACTGCCATCGCCTTTTCTGATTCCGACACCAATGTCAGCGTTCCTAGTATCTGTTCCCCTCTCTCCGACGACTTCGCCTCCTGCTCCGCTATCGGCGATCCTCCGATTTACGTCACCTGGTCTCTCTCTGTTCCGAATTTTTTGAAATTTTTTTTTGAAATTTTTCGATGAATGAATTTGTATAATTATTGCTCGAATAGTGGAATTAAGCTGTGTGATTTGCTACAGGAGAATTCAGAAAGCACTACCCAATGCTCTGGAGCTACTTGAACTCTGTGCTGATAAAGAATTTCCCAGAATCGGGCTTCGAATTACTTTCCCCGATGCGCTTTCTGCCTCTGCTTTTGTCTGCAAAAATGAGGTGCTTTTGAATTTTTTTCCCTTTGTTGTGTATATTTTTCATTTTGAAAAAATTAAGACGAACTTCCGTATTTCTCTTTATCGTGCCTCCCACGTTAGTTGATACTTCAAGTGGAAGACAAAAAAAGATTCATTAAGGTTTAATTTTGGAATCACTTCCGAATGGTATTCGTGATTGGATGATTTTCTCAATTTCAACATGAAATGGAGATACAATTCATAATTAAAATGTTTCCAGTCCGACCCTTGTCTCTTATGTTATCCATTATTCTATTTTTATCAATTTAATACTAAGAAAAAAGACTTCTTATATAACAGAAAATCAAATTTCTTTCATTATATAAAGATATTTCACTGTAATGATATATCTGATTATTGATTTTTTAAATATATATTTTTGAATAAATTTGAGTTGTAATTACCATGACGATGGTAATCAACTAGAATAAGCTTGTTAAAATAAAGCAGATTGTTATCTTAATATGTGATATCCACCCTCAAATAGGGTTCTTAAACTGTTATTCCTGCCCAGTCGTCAGATTTTAGCTTATCATATTAATCAAACCAATCCAGTCCAATTTGTGCTAATGTGGATTGGAATAGTTATTTCTAAATTTTTTTGATAGAAAAAAACCTTTTCATTGATTATAAATCAATTACAAGGAGAGAGGATGAGAAATCTTCAATAATAAAGTGACAACAGAAGATAAAAATAATCCACACAAAAAACTAAACTGACATTCTAGGGAATAGTTATTTCTAAATGTATTAGGCTTATTAGCTAATATGTGAAGTGGGGATACACCATTCTCATATACAGAAATTTTGGGGATTTCTTATCTTCCTTTTTAGTTTTGTTGATGATATTACATTTGAAGCGCAGGTTGATGTCAATTCTAGAAACTACCCGTACCTTCTTTATGTGTTGACCGTTTCTGGAATTGCTTACCTTTTGAGGATCAGAAACGCCTCAGCATACAAATCCTCCATTTTGCCGGCGGAGGAGGTGATGAGAGCATTTGACATGCACAACTATGGCCCTATAACGAGTGCAGCAGCATTGCCCTCTGGGTGTCTTGTAGTTGGAAGGAGTGATGGATCTGTTGGTTGTTTTCAACTCAGTATGCTCGACCCCAGTGCTCCTGGTACTGCGGATTTCTGTTGTTTCATCTTTCTTGTGTGGCCTGTAGTTGTAGATTTATGTCCATGCTTGCCTTTAGCTCAATGGTGGAAGGATTTTGGCTTGGACAGCATAATATTCTTGTCTAATGTTTTATTTTGTTCTTTTAGCTACCATGCATGAGCTACGGGATGATTCGGGAATCAGTCGTTTGTGGGGTCTCATGTCAAGGTAACACAAGCTATTAGATTCTCTACCCACCAAGAATATCCAACAAGAATGCTTGCTTAGAACATTGTTTATTGTACATTTTGACATCACATGACATGAGGCAGCGTAAAAACTTTCATCATTGAGTGTGTTTTCTTTGGGGGCCTATCGGAGGTCCAATGGTACATGAGTGACTGGATTTTTGGTTGCGGATCTCCTATTTGGCCTGTACATTTTTAACTCTTATTGAAAGCTATGATTACTTAAAATTGATGATTACACAGGGCTTCAATGTTTATTTTTTAATAACAATACCCTTTCAATGATAATTTATCCATTCCAAGGAAAAGAGGATGAGGTATGCTCAAAAAACAAAGCAGAAAGAAAAGGAAAGATTATAGTACTTAAACATCTGCTCAACGTAGACAACAGAAAGCTTGCTCATCCTAAAAACAATCGTCCGTCTATCTTCCTGTTACATTCATCCACTTTGGTATACTAAAAGTAAACAGAAAATCCATAAATCGTTGAACGAGAAGGATTGTTATAGTACTGGTGCATATTTATTGAGATAGTGATTTTATTATGATTTCAACACATCATCACGTCTACTATTTGACATATGTTTACTAACAACCACCCAATAGGCTGGGGATAAAAAAAACCCTTTCTTCTTAGATTTTCAGTTGACATTCCTGTTGATTCAGTAACTACATACCGAACATGTAATGCAGGGGTAGAGTGGTAGAGGCTGTGCAAGATTTGGTGTTAGCAAAGGTTCATGGAAAACTACTTCTATTTGTGCTTCATTCAGATGGGATTCTTCGAGTATGGGATTTTTCAAGCCGTACCAAGATCTTCAATCATAACATGAATGTTCCAACTCTAGCAGGCATATTCTCTTGCTGTTCCCAGATTATTGTTTATTTTTACCATCGATGCATGTTTATCTCCATTGCATGTTTATTTCGATCCCTCTAATAATCTTCTTCTTCTTCTTCTCTCTCTTATATATTTTTTTTAATCTTTTTTCCATCTGGGAGATGGGGTTTGAAATGATTTAGTATGCATCGATAAACTGCTCAAACTATCAAAATCCCATCATGTTCATTAAAGGAAAGACCATGTGGAGTTTGCAATATGAGTGGTCCTTAATCAAGTAAAAGTTCAATTTGAATTGGAATTTTGACTTGGACTTAATGACTGATGCGTCCACACCTATCGTAAGTGTCAAGTACATAACCTCTCCATGCCAAAGAAAAGAAATACGAGATGAAGACTAAAAATGAATAAGGTTCTCAACAATCTGGTTTTCCTTTTATATTGAGTGTGTCAATTGCAAATAAGGTGCTTTAATGTCATCCTACTGTGAGCATATAATTGCAACTTGTCATTCCATAATCATAATCAGTTACTTCTTGGTAGCCTTTAACTTTGAGAACCTGCAATTAGCTTGGGAAAGTCTGTTACTTTCTTGAGACAAATAAGTTGTACGATGTGCTTGGGAAATAAATGCGGGAACAGGACTAGGTAAAATAATGGCTTCCAAATCAAATGTAGCTTCTGTTGTATTGAAATTTAAAGTCTAACCACCTTATCTTCCTTTTCCTTTTCTTGCTAATGGTCTTATTCCCCTACTTGGTACCTTCTCTATGCATCTCTCTTACGAGGGTTAAATATTTTTGAAAACTAAAGTATAACTGCCTGGGCTTCCTGGTTGTTCCTTGATTATGCATCTATCTCAATGGAATCAAGTCACTTCATTTGTGCTTTTTAAGAATGCACTTACACGCTGACAAATGTGTTTGATTTTGTGCATACAGGAGCTGCATTGTTAAGGATATGGGTTGGTGAAGCTGACAATGACTCAACTGTTGTGTCTTTGGCAATCTTGTCTAGAAATATTTCGGTATGTGTTTTGCAATCATTTTGAGTCCTTCTTTTCAGTATTCTTTTTGCGATAAAATTATCTTTCCATGTGTTTAGTTTATTTTTAGATGTTGGGAGGAGAGAGAGAGGGAGAGGGAGTTATCATTTATCTCTTTTACTCTATTTGCAGGAATTCTACTAATAGAAGGAGGGATGGGGGGAGGGATTTTATTCATGGGTGCTAGAATCCTTTTGCATTTGTGATATAGGGGAATAAATCGAAGAATCACAAAACAAGCTAGAGAGAGGAAAAAATAAAAAAATAAAAAATAAAAGAGCATTTATAAAGTGAGTCAGGTACAGATTACTGAGGGACTGGATCATTTAATTTTGTGTTGTAAAGTTGCTTTTAGGTTAGGGAATAATCTCCTTAAGAAGTTAAATCTAGATTGGTTGCTCCAAGAAGATTTTCTCAGCTTTTTGTTTTGAGGGTTTCACTGTTCGGAAATAAATATTAATGAGAATTTGGAAATGTAGCGGTTTTTGCTTGAACAATGGCAGAGGCTATACTTTAGTATACGAAAGCATGGATTGATGACTGCTTTACATATAGTTAGTGACACCGACCTTAGATCATGCTCGCATTTTCTCATTTAATGTTATCTCTTTTCTTTTTGATGAATAACCATTAATTCTTTACTTGCTTACCTATGAAGGATACTAGCTCGGAGCGTGTCTACTTGTACCGTCTACAATGTAGTTTGGGGGACAAGATTGTTTTATTGCTGGATCCATCTATATCAACTATTCCTTTGTTGGACGTAAGTAATTGGTTTACCGTCCACCGTCTGCTACTGATTTTGGTTGCTTGATGCTCTATTCATTGCACTAAATGAGACAACTTTACCTTTCTTAAGGGGGGATGCATTGATGTCAAACTTTCTTCAGATAAGATGTGGATATTGAAAGAGAATGGGTTGGTTCTTCAAAGCTTGTTTAATACAGACAATAGTGCTAACATGTAAGTTTATTCATGCCTCGTTGTCTTCAATTTACCCGCCTTTGATTAATCATTTTCATTGAATTTGATGACCTAATCTTTTTTTTCTTTCTTGCCAAGTTCTAGGGAAGAAACACGCTATTATACTTTGCAGGAAGAATTTGTCTCTGACCAGCTATTTCAAAGTCCTGAATATTCGTCAGATGATCTTCTATTGATGAGTCACTCCATTTTTTCATCTTCAAAGGTGCTTTTAATTTCTTTCTCTTTTTTTTTTTTTTTTTTTGCTGACCTCCGGTTCCTAGTGGTAATATTATCTTCAGTGAGCTCTACTTTACAAGTTAAATTTTCATGGGTTAGTTAATGAATTATGTTGATTTTTTGATGTTTTGGGTCCATTGAAGTTTGGATTTATTTTTCAGTTCGTTGGAATTGTGCAATTTTGGTGATTGCTGGTTCATTTGGTTTGAAAGGGGGAAAAAGGATTTTTGAGTAACAGTTAGGGGATGAAGAATCACCTTTGTATTTTTGTTTCTAAGGGTTTCAAAGATATTCCTTTTCCATTGCTTTTGATGTGTTGAGAGATTGCTTGCAGATTGCCTTAAAAAACAAAAAAAAAAAAAATTGGTGAGGACTTGTCGTTCTCCTATAGTCCTATTTGTATTTAGTTGTTTGTCTTAAAAGAAGGATCTTTTATTTTTGGCAGACAATACCTTGGAACACCCGCCGAAGGTCAACTTTTGTATCAACGTTTGATGTCAAATTTACATTCTTTTTGTGTATTACTAGATTTAACTAATTAGATCTCAGTGACTAGGAAGATTAAGTTAAATTTTACGTGTGTGTGTCTTTCTTGTGTGCAACTTTAGTTTTATGACTGGGGAATGTGGAATGACTAATAAGAAGTAAAGTCTTAGTTCCATTAGTTTTCTGAAAAACAAATAGTTCTGAAAGACAAAAACGAGCCAATTTCATCTTTTTTGTACAATCAATGGAGCACAAAGTTTCTTGGAATTCACATCCAGAAGGGATCCTGGTGTGAGAGAGTTGGGTGAGGTGGTGGCTTTATTGTCTTGTTTAGATGGGATGAGCGTGTGTGAAGGAATTTCATATAGATGGGTGTGGGATTTGGAGGGGGTCGGGACTGTTTTCTTGTAAGTCTTTCTTCAAGGTCTTAATTGACAATCAGTCATTTCCTCCTTTTATTCCGTGTCATTTCTTTTTTGTTTTGTTTTGAGAGAGGACTCGTTAATAAAGTTTTTGGTTCTTATTTTAAAAAAAAAAAAAGGAAAAAGGAAAGAAAGATTTGTTGGCAATTCTGAAAGCTTCGTTCTATTTCCACCATAAGATTCTTCCTAAGTTGCCATGTTTGAAGTCATATGTTGAATGTGTTGCTTACACATTTTGTATGATAAAAAATTTGCCAGGACCAAATTCTGCCGGTTGTATCTTCCATTTTCTTACGCAGATTGCTTCATGCTGGAGTGTATCACAACGTTGCCTTACGTGCTACTTTCCTGGAATATAATAGACACTGGACGGATTCTGATTTCCAGTCATTAACTGCTGATGGATTGAAGAAGGAAATTCTTTCAGTGATTGAACATGAGGTTCTGCTTTAGATTCTATTCATTCTCACTCTCCCACTCTGTAAAAAACACCTCAATATAATATATATATATATATTTTGTTTTCTTGAAAAATTAGTTTATGAGATTTCCTTCCCTTTTTTGTGCGTGTGCGTGTGTGCGTGTGCGCTTGCGCTAAGAAATGAAGACAAAGATATTGAAAGGGAAAGAAGTAAATGCTATAATGAGGACCAACATGTAGTCTACAAAGATTATTATTATGCTGAATTACTTTATTCAGAGCTCATAATCAAAAGCTTTGGTGCTTTGGATTTATGTGGTGCTGGTAGTTGACTGGATAATTTGAGTTGAAAAAATGAAAGAATGTTTGCTGCTGGTTCGTCTGAGGAGGAGGATTATCTTCTGGACGGAGTGTAACTATGTGTCTCTTTTTGGGTTTTGTTTGATGATGAATTTCAGAGATTAATTTTTTGCTTGGTTTTCCCTTACTTTTATTAGATTTTAGTGAGCTGATAATGACAAATGGATATCAATGGCAGGGCGTGTGTGATAATCTTGCGTCAATTTTTTGCTCCTGGAAAATTTTATGTGCACGCTACTTCCAGAACTGGTGCAATAGCAATGCACCTTGTGCTTTGCTTGTTGATTCAACGACTGGCTCCGTTGGTTTAATCAGAAAGGGTTCAGTATCCCTATTTCGTGGTCCAGAGGACATTGAGCAGCTTCTTGATGGTATGCCAATGACCTTTGGTTGTCTGAATTATTTGTAGGTTTGTTTCTGGACAAGTTGTTTTATTATGTTTTGGCCTTTTTAAAAAATATATATATAAATATATACATTTCTCAATTAATTTTTCGTAAATTCTCATATTAGGTTCTTCTGACGAGCTTGGTGATCTTGTAAGCTCTGGATTGGATTTATTCAATAATAAGCATGAATATGGGATTCTTGTTGATACACTCAGATGTGTTATTAGTATCAGCCAACAACTGGGAAAAGCAGCTTCGGACATATTTTATGAATCACTTGTTAGCGGACTAATTTTCCCATCTGAAGATATTGTTCCCCGCATACTGAAGGTTTTAGAAACTGGATATAGTTCAACGGTTGCGAGACAGTTTGTATCAGAGCTCGGTACTCATGTTGCTTGGGAGAAAAAACTAGTGGATCACAAAAACTTGAGGAAATTTTCAATTGACATGCTTCTGTCTCTTCATGCATTGTGCGAAAAAGCTAGTACGTGGAGCAGAGTTTTGAATATCATTGAGAAATATCTAAAGTTTCTTGTACCTCGGAAAATACTGCAGAATCTGGATGCTGACACCTCATTGAGTATTAATGCTTCCATCTTGGTCCGGGCTACTTCTCAAATTGCCAAAGTGATGTTTGAATCTGCATTTGATGTTCTTCTTTTCCTAAGTTATCTAGTAAACATCAGTGGGCAGGTTAGTTCATTTTTTTTATATTGACGAGCTAGCCAAATCTTCTTAATCTTTTTTATTTTTATTTTTAATAAGAAAAAACCTTTCATTAATCAATTAATCAATTACAAGGAGTGGAGAACAAGGTATCCTCCTCGAAACAAAGAAAGACAAAAAGTTCATCTCTGAACTATAAAGAAAATATACAATTACTGATCACACGCCCATATATTTTCCTATTACATCTTTCCAATTTAAAATGATTAATTGGAAAGGAATATTCTTAAAAGCCTTATCTGTGGAAGCCCATAGTGAAGCAGCAAATTTAGTTTTGTCGAAAATATCCTCGACCCCCATCTCCTTCTCCTCAAAAACTCTAGAATTCCTCAGTCCAGATATTCCATAACGAAGACATTACAAAACAATTCCACAGTGCTTTCACCATTTTGCTGGATCCCAAGCCCACCATAACCGAATCTTCTTTATCCTTGATTCATCTTCAGAAATTTAAAAATTGAATAATCCGATTGACATGTAAATAAACCATTCTGCTCTTGCTGTATGGTTTCTCCACCATTCTATGCACCAAACAAAACTCCAATTTGGTAATGGCTTTTTTTTTTTTTTTTTTTTTTAATAATATATATTTTATATCTTTTGAATATTTGAACGTTCTAGCTTTGGGGTTGATAGTTGCATAAGAATATTTAGTTTTCATCTTTGTTGGTTGTTATTTTGTGTTTCAATAGATCTCATTAGTTAAGACTATTTGTCCCCCGCCCCCTCTTTTTAATCTCATTTATCTTAACTTTTTAATTAGAACTTCATACGACTTTTGCTTGCAGATTCATATGTTCCCTGATGATGTATCTAAAATACAACTGGAGTTGGTTCCAATAATTCAAGAAATCATTTCGGAATGGCTTATCGTTCATTTTCTCACCACTACACCATCTGAATCAGCATCCATTGAAGATTTTAGTTCCCAACTTTCATTGTTGCAAATAGGTTTGCTGCAGTTTCTTATGGAACTCTACTGCTAGTCCTTTTTGTTTATTGTACTTACCATATCAATATATATTTGAATAATGAATTTAAAAAAAAAAATTGCTTATCGTCTGAAAGATGCATGCCGTTGAAGTCGCAGAGTTTGCACTTTAGCAAGTCATGTTGCTGATTTGCTATCATTTTCGATTGTCCAGATAGCAACACAAGAAGAAGATCATGGAACGAAAAGCTTGGCAAATGTGATTTTCCTTTGGCTTTGGTATTCTTGTTAAATTATGAAAGTTTCCCTGGAGATCATCACCTCCATTCAAAATATCTTCCAAATGCGCACGACATTATTATTTCTGTGCGGAACTTTAGTAGCTGGATCATTTCGGGAAAGACTGGAGAGTCCTCTACTTTCTTGAGCCATTCAACTGAGCTTGCATTGATCCTGCTAAGGCATGGGCAGTATGACGCTGTTGAGGTTTCTCTCCTAGATTGGATTTTTTTCTCTGTTGAAATATTAGTTAAATTGTCCCTTTCCTTTTGTTCATTATTTGTTTATAATTTCTGTGTAGCATCTGCTCAGTATGGTGGATGCACATTCTCAAAAGGAGAGAACATTGGAGACCATTCAAGATACCGATGGTAGATGGTGCGTACTTCAGCATCTTCTTGGATGCTGTCTTCTTGCTCAGGCACAACGTTTACATGGGAAGCTTAAAGATAGGAAACTCAGTGAAGCTGTTCGATGTTTCTCCAGGTATTTCATATTACATAGACTTTTCAGTTGGCTTTTACTGTGGCATGCTTGGCCCTTGATATCCTCCTTTATAGCATCTCCAATGCGATGCCAAATTCATGTGTCAAAGCCGTATTTTGGCATTTGAGTAGGAAAACCACTCTCCACTACAATGTTATTTCCAATGCTAAATTTGGCAAAGGACAAATTTTAGCATTTGGTTGCAATAGGTTGCATCAGAGATGGTTTTAGGACATTACCTGGTTACTGATAGGTGTTGCATTTGTTTTGCTGAGAGATATAACTTCTGAAACTCCAACCGTATACATCTTCTTTCTCTTACATGTATCAAATTTTCTAATTGTTTTGAGAGAAGATTTGAGAAGTGTAGTGACCTTTTTTTAAAAATCTTTTTCTCTTTCAAGGGAGCCAAATTTGTTTACAAAATAATGAAGAAAGTAACCGGTTTCATTCTTATTCTTTGACAAGAGATAGAGACAAATTGTGTAAGAAATGGAAAGAAAAGAAAAGAGAGAGAGAGAGAGAGAGAGAGAGAGAGGAAAAACTGAAAAAGGGATGAGCAATCCTTCAAGAACAATAACAAAATGGCACAAANGGTTTCATTCTTATTCTTTGACAAGAGATAGAGACAAATTGTGTAAGAAATGGAAAGAAAAGAAAAGAGAGAGAGAGGGAGGGAGAGAGAGAGAGAGAGAGAGGAAAAACTGAAAAAGGGATGAGCAATCCTTCAAGAACAATAACAAAATGGCACAAA
>JAFMPE010023774.1:3882-20651 GCA_024759925.1 Ficus religiosa | reverse complement strand
TTTACCTTTTACTAGGACCCTCTTGCCTAACATCTAAGAATTGAATCTAATTATCTATTATGAGACGGTAATTATGTGTCTCCAATGGCCTGCTAAGTTAGACTGGACCTTAGTAGTGACTTTGGATTCTCTTGATGTTAGGTGAGAAAGCATAGACATATCATTCTTCTGTTCTACCTGTGAAATCAGTATATTCCCAAAATGGCGCCGGTCCGGGAGTATGAAGACACCAATGATCATTTTTCTAGATTAGCAAAAAAACTATCAAACCCCTCTCTCTCTCTCTCTCTCTCTCTCTATTTTCAAAAGGAGATTTTTGGTTAACCAATTTGAAAGACTTCGTGCATGTGGGACTTGGATCAGTACAAATCTCATCCTAATTACTTGAGCTTTTATAATTTCTCCCTATCATAAATTTAGTTTTCATGATAAGATATACTAAGAGAGCATGTGGGATAAATTATACCAAAAATAAACAAGACCATTACTCACCCAAAATCTTAAAATACATTTGATAAGACAATTACCTACTTATCAAGTGTGAATTTAAGAGGTTAGAAGCTTGTTAGGGTACGTAAAGAAATTTGGGATTATCTTAGAAACAACAAAGATGGTCCAGAAAATGGAAAAAGAAATGACCAATTGAAGAAAACAAACTAGTTAGATTTAGACTCGATTTTATTCCAACCCACACTTTGTTTCCCCCCTTGTGGGCCACTTTGAATGAGAGCCCCTGGCTTTCAAATTGTTTTCTTCCTTCTTCCAATCTAATGGCTTCAAAAATCTTAGATGTCAATTTCAAACCAATTTGCCTTTAAATCTGATGGCTTCCTTGCTTCTTATATATTCTTTTAAAAAAAAGAAAAAGAAAAAAGAAAAGGGAGACGAAAAAGAAAAAAAAAAGGTCTATAAAATACGTTAGGTTTAATTTCATTTTTAGTCCCTAAATTATACGTTTAATTCCATTTTAGTTCCTAACATTTAAAATGTCCCAAAACTAGTTCTCGAATTATTAATTTATTTCCATTTTAGTTCCTAACATTTAAAATGTCCCAAAACTAGTTCTCGAATTATTAATTTATCCCATGACAGTTCTATGCTCCAAACACTACTAAAATTTGGTCGGTAATTACCACATGAAGTGCATTTTAATTCAATGTTAATTTTGTCATTTTAATGTTAGGACACAAGTGTTCTAGGGGGAAGGATTATCATGGAACAAGATTGATAGTTGGAGGACTGGTTCTGAGGCGTTATAAAGTTCTAAGACTGAAATGAGATTGAACCTATTATTCATGGACCAGAAATGAAATTGATTGAATATATATATAAATTATATAATTTTCATATAGATTTCTTTTTCCAATTGGGCCATGAATAGTTGGGGTTGAGAGGCCTACCTGTTTCCTTCTATCCCAAGACACAGTAAAATGCCCCTTAAATTGGAATGGTCCACTGGTAGGGATAGACTCATGTCAGAGAAGACAATGCCACAAGCTTCTTCTGTTATGGTCTCCAACAAAAGATAGACACCCAACTCTATCAGGAGTCTGCCAAGTGAAGGGAAAAAAAAAATATATATATATATATATATATATGTATATATATATATAATAGAAAACTAAACTTGTGGACTGTTTTCTTTTGCCTCCCATTCAACACATAGCTATGGACACACATCTCTGATCCACTTGAAGATTGCCCCCTATCTTCTGGACACTCAAACCAAACAAATAAATGAATCTAAGCTTCAAGACATTAATTATTAATTGCCACTTTTGCCTTCAAAAATATTTTTTTTCTTTTTCTCTTCTTCTTCTTCTTAAGATCCTCCCAAGAGTTCATTGTCTCCGCAACAATGCGCGGGGGTCCACCATATCCAATGTCCATTTCATTCTAACTCTCATGTCCTATTTTGATAATTTCCCTTCCATTCACATTTTTATATTTCTAAATTAAAAGTAGAGGGAATTTTACAAATGAGTATGCGATTGAAGCTAGAGGGCGGGAGAAGTTCAAATGGTACAAAAGAATACACAACCATTAAATCAATTCTAGTGAAAGAATATGAATTTTAGTACAAAATACATCGAAAGAACTATGGAAACGGTAATAGTATAACATACCAGATTGACTGGCAAAACCTACGACTATTAGTTTACCAACAAGCTATTTGACATAAACTAGTAGTTTAGCATACACTATATTTTTTTCTCTACATTTCCTTATATGTTGCATCGATCATAACCGGAGAACCATGAAGAGGGCTCCGCAAGTTTTGGTAACTCACCATCTTCACCGTTATAGAACGGTTCAAATTCCTCTCTCCATTTCTGATCACTTGCATCATCACAGGGCTCCGCTGCCTCGTATTTTGCCATATCATCATCAAAAGCAGGCCTTATTGCCTCTTTAGGTAAACGAGACTCGGCGAGAAGATCATTAAGAGTGCTTATCTCCTTCTCATGTTTTTTCTTCAATTTGTCCATCTGCTTATATGCTTTCTCAGTTTCTTGCGTTGCCTCAAAAGCTTGCTTCTGCAAATCATTAGAAGAGTGTTAAAAAATGCTTAGGAAGTGGACGTGAGACGACAAGGAAGTGAGGAAAAGAAAAATGGAAACATATACAGAGAATGAGAGATATTCGTACAATTTCGATGGTTATGAAGCAAAATGTTCAAGGTGGTCAGGTGGTCACAGATGTTAGAGGCAAATCGCTACTCACAAAATTCTTCAGCTAAAACATTTAGGTTTATGGAATTCATAAAGACATAGGAAACTTTAGAAAGATAAGAATTAAGACGATTTTTATTACAAATTTAAGAAAGATAAAAGGACATTCATCACAAATAATTAGACTTTTGTTTAAATATCAGCTCCACTAAAAAATTTCAGCAAAAGCATGCACCACGATCATTCAAACGTACAGTTTTTCTATAAAAGATTTTATCACCTTTTGTTATGCCAACTAAGCATAAAAGTGTAGCCTAATTAGTTTTGTTAGAAAACTTAATGAGATAATTCAATAATCACGTTCTTTTTTTTATTTTTATATTTTTGGGGGAATAAAGACAGACAGTTTACAAGGAAAACCTGATATTTCAACTGTTCAGGAAAAATTCAACAACATGAAAAATATAGAAGATTGACATGTTACTAGAGAAAAAAACAGAAGTGATGTTGAACTCACCTGGGCAGTTGCAACAGCCTCTTCCGCTTCTTTGAGCCGGACAAGTAATTCACCTGCAGCCTGAACAGCTTCAGCAGTGTCCCTCAGTTGGGCCTGAAGACCTTTGTTCTCATCTCTAAGGTACCTTCTCTCTCTTTCTCTTTCCACTTTTAATGCCGAAATTTCAGCGGCAAGGGCATTTATAAATTTGGACTCTGCACCCCGAACTCCGGCTTTAGCAGCTGCTTTCTTGACATCCTCCATTCCTTCCTGTATCTTTCTATGCCTTGCGAGAAGTTGCATATGCTTCACTTCCAAATCTGCATACTGTTCCAGCATACGTGATTGGCCCTCCATGGCCAGCTGCAATGCTTCCTGAAGTTCTTCTGCGCATTTCCTTTCAGTTTCTAGTTCCCGTTCCCTCTTTTCGGCCTGTGACCTGCTAGCCTCGAGTTCAATCCTCAGTTCCTCGGAAAGAGAAATCCACTTACTTTCTGCCTCGGTCCAGCGCCTTCTTTCTTGTTCAAATTTGTCTTCAGCGCTTTCCTGCTTTGACTCCAAAATTTTACTAAGAGGAGGGGCCACACTTGGGTCACATGAGTAGGCCAACTGTAGTACAGGATTTCGCTTTCGAGATGATGATGATGAGTCTACATAGAACTGAAGTTGGCTTCTTAAGTCTTGTATCTCTTCCAATAGCACTTCCCTCTCTCCCATGTCACAAAAGTTCCGCAAGTTTTCAAGTTCATCTTGAACTCTCTTCAACTCAATTTTCGTCCTTAACACTTCTGGATGATTCTCATATTTCTCCTTCAAAAGCTGTAAATCAATGGTAAGCTAGATGCTTGAGATATATATATATATATATAAATATATATACATATGCAAGAAATATTTGTATCAACCATACCTCGTGCTCATGTTTAAGGGAGACAAACTCTACCTCCATGAAGTCCTCAGTGGGTAAAATACCATCCATAAGGCTTTCAAGACGAAGAATCTTATCCTCCCTTGTCTGTGCAAGTATGGAATTGCATTCTCTTTCATGCTTGTACTGTTGGACCTGCAAATATAGTATGGGAAGAGCCATCATATATATCATCGAAGTGAAATACGTAACGTGCTTGGACGAGCAACCTTGAAGAGACATACCAAACGGTTAAGCTGCACTATCTCAGCATTATGCTTGGCACATAAATATTCTAGGGCCATTTCTCTCCTGATAGCCCCTGCCAAGACCTTTTCCACAGCCTGTGTAGAAGATTAAAACCAGAAAAACAAAAAATGTTATAAATCTTTGCAAGAATATAAATCCCAAGAATATGAGCTGATGCCACTGAACTTACTTTAGGAACTTGAATCTTCAATTTATCAGTGTCCTCTAAGCCATCAGCAGGTACTAACTGCAGGATTGAACTGCCGTTGGCCTCTTTGGTCTCTAGCTGCATTTTGCTCTTGCAACTACTGCAGGTGAATTGCAACGACTCTTCTCGTTGTATGTCATGACTGGTTTGTATGCCAATATCAACTTTAGAAAATGGCAAAACAATCTTAGATTCTGCAGGTTTATATGAAAACCTAAATGCCGACCTCCGGAAAGCTGAACTCTGTTGATGGTTATCAATAATTTCAAGACCATGTCGGATGCTTGCTGCTAAATGTTCAGTTGGACCAAGAAAGCTCTTACTCATTTGAGTAGACAGAGCATTAAAAGAGCTTCCTTTCACGGATTTTGCAAAAGAATTTTTCACCGCCTCTTGGATCAAACCGATCTTATCCATTGGATTCTTTTGAGACGCAGTTAGCATGGATGAAGTCCTCAAACTTTTCCTGCTGCTGTTGGTTTTTGGCGAAATGCTTGGAGTTGGAGATTTAAGAACTGGAGAGACCTCGCATGGAACTATTGTAAGACTCGAAGATGCAAAATTCATTGACCTGTTCGGGGACTCGTTGCATTTTTCTTCAACTGGTGCGGGCTCTTCACTAAAAGAGTAATGATCATCCTTTACCGTTTTGCTTTCTGGTTCTTCATTTAACATTTTATCTGAAGAAGAGCTTAGAGTATTGTTGTCCACGGGAGACACTCCGGAGGTGTTCTGATCAAGGAAGCCAGTTTCTTGATCATTGTCCTTGGGGTCATCATGAGAATTCCGCAAATTACCATTAGAAACATCTGTGTTTTCTATGACAGATTCATCACAATCAATAATCATGGCCCCATCTTGTTCTGAAATTCCTTCTTCCATCTTGACATCTGTGTCGTCGGAATCTTGTTCTTTAGTACATTCTCCCCCAGACGTATAGTGTTGAGCATCATTTGAACTTCTTAATTCAGAGTGCACAAGTTGTGAATCTGACACATCTCTTTCTACTTTGCTCAAATCAATGATGGCACTATCTTCACTTGCAGCTGCTTGCTTCTCCACTTGAATGCAGAGATTTTCAACAGCTTCCTCATCAATCTCCATCTCCTCATCTCCGTCATCATCAACATGAGGTAACACCCTTGGATGATTAAGGCTAGACCTTAATAGGTGCAAACTTCTGCGGATCCATGCTGCTGAGTGACCTCCATTAGATTCAACTGGCTTGATACCATTCGCCTTAATTCGATGCAGTTCATCCTATTGAGTTTATCCACTAAGAGTCAAATCCACATGTTTGATTTTTAATTTATTGATGAAAAAAAAAACAGATTTAAAATGGAAACAAGAGTATACCCGTAGCTGTCGTATTACTTCACGTAAGTGATTTACATCATCCTCCATAACTTCGTTAACAACTGCCTTGTTCTTGATAGCCTTAGCACGTTGTGCAAATCTCAACGTACTGAAAGTCTCACTCTTACAACTGCAAGATGTACAGGAGATGAATTTCCATCGCACGAGGGTCAAGGAGGAGAACAAAAATGGATGCAGTAAGGAAATAAGAGTTCTGCATTTTTACCTTTGTGTTGGAGATATGGCACAGACCATTGCTAGTTTGGCATTTCCGCCAAGGGATTCCTGCAATAAAAATGTCAATCTGGAATCTCTATAGGGGACATGCCTTTGCTTCCCTGTTTGGGAAATTTCAGCAAGAATGTTAATCAAATTCCTGCAACAGTAAGTGACTGCAATTAGCACATGACTAAAACTACCGTCTCTTGATACATAATGGAATCAAATGATTTTTCATTTAATAACGAAAATACATTGGCGTTATATACAGACATAAAGGCATTCGCAGATTGTATTCAAGCCTAAATGAAAATCGTAATTAACAAAATTAACTGTCCTGTATAACAGAAATAAAAACAATGTTTGTTCTTTTTTTTCTTTTTTTTTTAATGATTATTATTGACATACAGTGGATTGTTGTTATTTAACTCTTAAACTGTTTGCAAAGTGATGCATTGAAGCAACAGCGTCTCATGCTAATAATGATATTCCAAAGGTTGGCAAATAATTCGAAGATCGTGAGATGAACCGAATCCACTTGTAGCATTGACTAACTAGTAATTAATATTTGTAGCAACAATCTTTCAAGCTAAAGACCCCTATTTGTTCGGTGCTATGAAGAAATTTGATAAAGAAATGTCATAAGTGAACAATAAATCAAATCACTTCTATTATAAACTGTTCATAATAACCTGCACATTTGTGCTGAACTTAGTTACACAAGAAGATAGACGGATGCGTACCCAAGCTGTGAGAGTGATCTATTGATATTTCCAGCTTCTTTTAAGCGTTCCCCGGCTGCACCTGTTAGTCTTTGTCGCTCCGACCCCGCTAAATCTACTAGATTTATTCTGCTGGTTTTGAAGCTGCTCATACCATCTGTGCTCTAAAGAACAAAAAGGACAAAATACTTAAAGTTCTCTATCAGTCAAATATGAAGTATATAATAGGAAAATATTAGTAGGATTTATATATCATTATTCGTTACTTAAATGTTTAATTCATATAATTTTAAGAACGTGATTAGAGGTGTAGAACGTTTTTCATATTTGTTCGTGTATAATTGTTTTATTGTTTGAAACCCTGTGAACTACTTGGAGATGCAAGTGGGTTAACCACTTTAGCTATTATCAAGGGGGTAAAAAGTTTTTTGATAGAAAAGTGGACAAAGAGTTATATGTATGAAGCATGTTTTTACAGCTAAAACAGGAATGTAAAATTGGGTTATTGAATATTTAAAATAACAACTGATAGCAGTAGAAAAGCTCCAATCGAAGATGGCTATACCTTGCACCGGGATTCAAGAACACAAGTGAAAACAGTGTGTGAACGGGAACTTTCAGAATTGATGCTAGTTGCACCTGTCCTCCTGTTTGATAGTCCCTGCAAGTGCATTTGAGAGATGTAACGAGATGCACGTAAACAAGTTAGTCGTGAAACATAGCTCGTCATCCATTATCTGATTTACTATACAAGCAATTTCAATTAAAAGAGATACATTATTATTTTGAAGCGTGTTTGAAAAAGATGACAAATTAGAGTGAAAAAGGTAAACTGACTAGTCATAAAATGCTAAAATCGCACTAGATAAAAAAAGAAAATCTCCATTAGTAGGATAGACTGCAAGCTATGTTTGCATTATATCTTCACAATTTCATTTCTTTCTATCGAACATAATCTTAATGTTTCCTTCAATATGTTGCATATGCAGGGCCTTACAAATTACTTATTTTCCTTTTTTTGTAGGAACTAACATAATGTTGATGGTGCTTGTCTACTTTTTTCTACTTCTTATTTATATTCATTTTTCTTTGAATTTTTCATATTTGGAGATAGAAATTGAACACATTTACAAGTTATTTATATCATTAGCAATTCGCATTTTCATTTGTTCTTGTTATCCTAACCAAAAGAAAAAAAAGTTAAATTTGTTGTGAAACACTCATATATCTTAACTAAAACGTAACCTATGAGATGTTCTCAATGTAACAGAAGAATCTTAATCACAACTATTTGAATGCAATGTTTTTTTTTTTGTTTTTCCTTTTTATTTTGGGCAGCTGAATGTAATAACCAGACACTCATTTATGAAATTAGAAGCAGGGGGAAAATTATCGTAACCATGTGGGTGCTCGAGTAGAGAGAGCCAACCAGGTTGTTCAAAAAAGGTTGAGGTCAAACTTCTAGAGGCAACGCAAGACAAGTTTTCTTTAAGGATTATTCAAGAAAATTTTCAAAGCTTAACAAACCAAACTATAGTTGCTGTCCAAGTAGAATTAGAAAAGCAAACCTTCATTAAAAGCTGATTTACATCTGACATTGTCCGTACACACTCCTCAGTAAGATTTTCAACATAAATCCCTGATTTAACATCTTCTCTTATCTGGGGGAAAAAAAGTTGATAGAAGACCTTGTAAGTCGTACTATATGAAGATATTCTAAAAAAGAAAGTAAAATAATCCTTCTTACCTGGAGATTTCTTTGAATAGGATCCAATAAATCTGTAATTTGTTCGTTGTAAATCTGAAAAATCAGATATTGAGTTAATGCAAGAAATTAAAAGGTTAGCCAAATCAGACCGAAATAAGTAGAGTAACAAGCAATCTACCTCAAGAAAAGAACAGTGACACTGATACTTGAGCTGTCTATCTGCATTCTTGATTTGCTCCTGCAGAGAGAAGTTCCACCGAGAGCTTGAAGCAGATGTGTGATGTAAAATTCAATGCATAGACCAATACAAAGGCAACATAAGCTGACCTCATTTATCCGAGCAAAGAGACGCTCAAAAACTCGAGGGGTTAGACCTTGTTGATCACCAGATATGTTTTCATCCAACAATGCGTTGGCTGGACCCCACATAGTATAGGTCTTTCCACTTCCCGTCTAACAACAATCAATTATCATACATGTTATATATGTTATATATCACGAAGCAGAGCAAAGCAAAAGCAAATTCACCATACCTGTCCATATGCAAAAACGGAACTGTTGAAACCTGCCATACAGTTTTCAACGAGAGGTGCTCCCACAAGCTGGAAAATATCAAGCTGCAATAAAAAGTTGAATAACTTTATCATTTAATCAAAACTATTCATATAAGAATCTGGAAAAAGCCACATCGCCACGAAGACCATACCTGTGACGCTGCAGTGTCTGCAACCGAGTCAAAAGTGAAAGTTTGCCCGTTGATTGTCAAAGAATCATTAGAAATTTTCTGCACTATCATTTCTTCTTCATCCTTGTCTTTGCGTGGTGGCCTCATTCGCACCACTACCTAGAAAATCCATGATCGGAAATTAACAATGATGAAACTTCAATTAGTTTCAAAATTGGTTTCAAACAAAGCAGCTGCGCACAAAGCTATTTATTGGAAAATGTGAGAATTCTTTTTTCATTCCTTTCGAAAACCAAATAACGATAGGAAAAACAGATAGTAATTAGCATTTCGAGTAAATATAAACTGTTTTTTCATGGATTTACATCAGCATGTACTAGTTTCATGGACTAATACAGCATCTATATATTTTTTGGATCCTAACGAATTTGTAAAATTGAATTTCAGCTACAAAAATCGAACATGACTAAATTGCTCTGAAGAAATGAGTTACTGAATACGATTTTTCGTTTTTGAAACATTAAATTTCAAATTTTCATTTCCCTCCGCAGCTAAACAGAAAAACTCACTCCAAAATCATCTATCGCATGCGATTTAGAAGGGGAAAAAAAAAATTCCCCACTTTTAGTGTCAACGAATTTCAAATCTAACCCTAATTTCACTCTCCAGATCCAAACATGAACTTGACTTTCCCTTCCACAGCTAAACGAAAGAAAGTCACCCCATACCTGTACACCAGATTCAGAGGTTCCGATTACGGAGTTCTCGGGAACCGTCTCCATGGTGAGCTTCCTCTTGAGAGGGTTCGATGACGGCGGTCGCGGCGGGAGCGGGCTCTTCAACTTGGCGGCGGAGATCGCCGGAGAGGCCTTCGTCGGAGCGGGGGGCAACGAGTTCGGATCCGACGGAGGAGGAGCGTTCTCTTTGGAGGCTTTCTGCTTCCGCGACGGCCGCGGTTTGGCTGCGCTAGGGTTTGGCGACGACAACGCCGGAGGCTCAAGCGTCGTCTCCCTCAAGATCGGGTTTCTTGGCTGCATGAAGTGCTTCATCGCCGCTGCGGTAGTCGTCTGCGCACTGCGAATTCTAGAGAGAGAAAGAGAGAGGAGAGAGAGGGGGTATGTGAGAGAGATTGAGGCCTGAGAGGGTTTGGAAATGGAGCAGAAGACAAAGGAGCGAGAGAGAAGGGGAAGAGAGGGAGAGAGAGAGAGAGAGAGAGGAGAAATGTAGCCGTTGGGGGGGACGGGGGCAGATGAGAATTTGAATTAGGAGGAGGAAAAGAAAAGCACATGCGTAGGGCCTTTCTTTTTTTTCTATTCGTTATTGATTGTTGGTGTTATTATTTGTCTATTTCTAGAGAGAAGAAAGAGAGAGAAAACAAAGATTTTTTTTATTTTCTTTTTTCTTTTTCGAATTTCTTTCTTTCTTTTTTTTTTTTTTTATTTGGGTGATTTGTATAATTGCTCAAGAATTACATCTATAGATTGTTAATTTAGTGATAATAATTTTAGTTTTCAGGATGATTTGTAATTTTATAGGATTGTCACTTAAAAACCACGTCTCAAAAAGATTGTTAAGTTATTATAATAACTTCACCCTTTATTTAAGAGAATCACTTCCCAATACTTTAAATGGGTATTTGCGAATCAACATTTAAATGTTATCATACTTTGGTGTATTATTTTTCTTTTTTTTTTTAAATAAAATTTATGTGACATGAAAAAGGGATGAAGATATTATGCGAGTGCCAAACTAATTGAGATATTTTAATGTATTTACTGATTTCTATGATCATCATTAATTCAAAAAAAATATCGTCACTCACAACTTGGTAAAATTCTATACATGATCATAGGATATTTTGATCATTTAGATGTTTTTTAACTATGCTTTTGTACAAATGTTTCATTCTAAATATTTCTTCTAAATGAAATCTTAATTTTTTTAATCTAATTAGATAAATATGGATGGTCATTAGATGGTTAAAAAAACCAAACTAGTATTAAAATAGGGAAAAAAATAAATATGTTTATTTTAATGGTTTTTTTTTTATCACCAATTTTCTCGCCTTTTTTTTCATTTTAAAATGGGGTGTTGGATCTGGAGCGTTTGCATGGAGTTTGGAAGGAAGGTGGAGCCCAATGAGTTTATGGGCCATGGGGCCCATTTTGGCAAAGTGACAAAGTCCAAGACCTCTTTCACTTTAGATGGAATTGTGTAAAGTTTCTTCTATAATCATTGGGTTGAGGATTCAATCTCAAAAATATCTTTTTGTCTTAAAAATGGAATATTGTAATGAATATGCTATTTTTGTCAGATTGAATCGATGCTTTCTTTAAGAACATCTCCGTTATATATTAGTTGAATTAGTTGAATAGTACGAAAGAAAAAAAAACATGTGATAACAAAAGAAAAAAAAGAAAAAAAAGCATGTGATAACCTAGTAAGTGTGAACGAAGACATTATAAAAATGTTATTCGAGTAAAAGATTAAAAAGATTAAAAGATTAAAAATGAAAAAAAAAAAAGACCAATATGAAAAAGAATGACTAAAACTTAAAAAAAAAAAAATCTTAGACTGAAAATCAAAAAAGAAAAAATAAAAAGACGAAGGACTAAAAAAGAAAAAAAGAAAAACTAATTTCGTTGGACTGTTTTGGGAAAAAAAAAAAAAAAAAAAGAATCCCAACACCCCCCCCCCCCCACAATATGTGTTACATAAATACGGCAATCTGATGTCATATTTGTCAAAAGAAAGTATGAAAAGGGCATATTTGATATGTTATACTATCTTGTGCTTTTAATGCAAAGTGTTATTTTTAGAGCATTGTTAATGTAGTGCTAAACTTGTGTGTTAAAGTTTTTTACATTTGAATAGCCAAGCTATTTTTTTAATATAATGTCACGGGTTAATTGCTCATTTAGTGTTAATTACTTATTTTAATCTAATTATGAGGGTAATTTTGTACTTCATATTTAATACCCCTAATTCATACTGCTAACGAGTGACATATGCATTTTTTCATCTAACTTTCAACTGAAAGGGGAAATTTGCTAAATTTTCAAAATTCGAGAAGAAGGAATGCTACAAATTGAAGTTTGAGAGACATTTTTTTGACAGAAGTCTAAAAGTTCGAGAGAAAAGTAAAATTTACCTAAAGAATTTTAATGTTTATGCTACTAAAATTAGTGGGTTTGCTCCCTTGTTGAAAATGAAAGTATGAAGCAAGTTGAATGATCCTACAAGTCCATTGGAAGTGGATTGTTACACCATGTGAGACTTACTAACTCAATTTTTTTAAAAATATAAAATTATTATTGGCTCACTTATAGCTTGAGCTTTTAAGATGTATTAATGAACAAATATAGTTTCAGAGTAGGAGGTCTTAAGTTCAAACTCATGCAATTACGATATTTAACTCTTTTATTAAGCATAAAACTATTGTTAGCACACCTCCTAACAGTTTAAGTTTTTGAGATGAATTGATATACTAAAATGATATCAAAGCGACAAATCTTGAATTCAAACCCATAAAATTGTAAACTATTATTACAACCGGTCGGTTTGGAGTCAAACCCATAGTATATACGTGTGTTGTTTAAATTGTTGATCAAGTCATTTAAACTATTTTGAACTACTTACATTTATATGCGATAAAATTATACACAAGCCCTTTAAAAATAAGCAACTTTTTCATAAATAGGTAATTTAGGGTGCAAAATGTCGATGTTTATAAAACCGATAGTATTTAGGTTTAACAGTTAGAATGATCCCTCAATTTTTAATGAGGATGCTGAGTTGTCCCAATTTTTTTTTTTTTTTTATTGATTAGTCCTGGATTCTTAAAAAAGATATGAGTTAGTCCTTTTTAGTAATTGCCATTCATTTTTTAGTTAAATGATTCAAATTTATCTTAAAAAGACTAAACTATCCCTAATAAATCTAACCATTTTTTCAAAACTGAATTAAAAAAAAAAAAAACCCAAAATGAAAATCCGTAATCCTCTTAGGAGATGTTTGGTGAATGAGTTTAGTTTAATATTTTTAAATTTTAATAGTAATTTTTATTGACTTTTCAGAAAAGACAAAAAACGTTTTCAGAAAAAGACAAAAATTATAATGAAAAAGTACAATTTAATTTAAAATAAGATGTAAAAATAAACGAACCCTTGACTGTTCGTCCCATCACTTGCAATATATATCACGGTTACCTACAAAAATCCACGTAAACAACCAGCAAACCAAGTGACAGATCTGGAAGCCCACCGCTGCTAATGCGGAGCCCGCAGTCGCCGTGAACCAAAGCCTGCCGTTGCGAGTCTGGAGCCCACTGCCTCCCTCTCACAACCGCCACGAACTCGGACCCCGTCGCCCCGTCTCACACACCCGTCGCGAACTCGGAGCCCACCGTCGAAAACCACCGTTGACCCACAGCGACGAGCTCTCCCACCACCCATCTTCTCCACCGCGAATCCCGGCGAAACCCCTTCCCTCTTTGATGAACACGACCTGGAAAAAGATCTTTGACGAACAAAACCTCCAGTAAGATCATTGAGAGAGAGAGAGAGTGTGGATTGTCTTTGCCGTTGAACAACGAGATTGCATGAGAGAGAGATTGATTTGAGATCGTCTTGGCACAGGAAAACGAGAGAGAGAATCAGGAATTATTTTTTATTTTTTATTTTTTATTTTTTATTTTTTATTTTGATATTAGTGCTAATTATGATTTTACTAAATTGCCCTCCCGACTGTACTCATGTGCAACTCGTGTGATAAAAATCTGTCTATTTTTAATGAAAATTTTTGTTGACTTTTTAGAAAAGATAAAAAAAAATTTTTAGAAAAAGATAAAAAATTTTTAAAAAAAGATAAAAATTGATATGAAAATTTTGAGTTTAAACTCGAACGTCATATGATGCGTAAAGGTATATTAGGGTTATACATGGCACATTTTTTAAGAATTTGAGGACCAACTAATCCCAAAAAAAAATTTTTTTTTTTTGAGGATGAATAGACACTTTTATTAAAAATTCAGAAACTGTTGTAGCAATTTATTCTAATATTTATCGTCGTAATAAAAGGATTTCGCAATAAGTTTTGGACTGTGTAAAATCCTTCATTGTGGTACATCACAAGACTAACACAATGATTACATCATCATTAAATGTGTAACGCAGAGTGTCACTCGTTACCTCATCACTTTCAACAATGGGTTTTTTTTTTTTTTTTGAAATATTTCAACAATGGTTTTTCCAAAAACTGTCTTCTAATGACTTTATGAAAAGTAAAATAAATAAATAAATAAATAAAAAACATTTCGGCCAAATATCGGGTTAAAACAATATTTATTTTTCTATTTAATTCAACCAATTATAAATTATTCAGAATTATCATCAATAATTTCTTCAAATGTTTATCTACAAATTAAAAAAACCTATCACATTTCTTCAACACCACACAATAACAATTTCTACAAATATATTACTAGTTTTCCTCATATACTCACCAACATAACTAACATAAAATAAATAAATAAAAACTTATTACAAGAAAAACTCATATATAAATACAAAACCGTGATGAAGTTTTTTTGGTATGATCTATGTATTGGAGCAGCATCGTTATAAATACAAAAGCCAATCACTTGATTTATTAATATACTTTTTCGTTAGACAATGAATCCAAATATTTTGTCCAATTTTTGCTATCTCAAATAATGTTTAACCAATTATATTTTAAACTACTTTTACTGAAATTACAACTTTAATGACAAAAATCATTCCATTAAATAAAATCACTTTAAGCATGTATATACATTGGGTACAAATCTTTTATTCAATTTTTGATATCCTAAATGATATCTAAGCAATAAGATTATATAAAGTCATTTAAAAAGTTTAAAATACTTAATAACTGATTTTTTATATATTAAAGTCTAATTTTATTTAATGCTATGTTAAAATATAATTGATTAAATATAACTTTGGACACTAAAATTGGACAGAAGACGTTGTCAATAATGACCGCACGTTTCAAAAGGTAAGCCTAAGCAGGCTACGCTAGTTTCCATAACAAGAAGTATATATATGTCTCCAATCTCCAACATTTGTTTAATAATAAATAAAGGTCAGTCCCGATTATAAATTGGAATAATACATTTCAATTTTCAAGATAGATAAATTTAAAAAAATTTCTTAAAAAGAAAAGTGTTTTCAAACGGAATGACACCAAACAATCATAAATAACAAAGAAGCTACAACCATGAGCACACCTCACTCAACTGTGTGTATTTGAGATAAATGAAAGCACATAGCTTACACCTTTTTCTTCCCGGAAAAGAAAAAGAACTCTACAGCCTCTCTTTAAGAGATGCACCGGCCCTAGAGTTTAAAAAGAAAAAATAAAAAATAAGGGTCCGTTTGATTTGTTAGTTTGAGTTGAAATATTTTAATTATAATAGCAAATTTTTTTGAATTTTCAGAAAAGATAAAAAACTTTTTTGGAAAAAGATAAACTTTTTTGAAAAAAGAAAAAAAAAAAATACAGTTTGAGTTGCAATAAGATGATGAAGCAAACAAACCCTAAAAAAAAAAGTAGTGAGTTGGCAAGGTTCCGAAATCACTTTCCGGGCATGTTGTTAGCTTCGGTCCTAAAATTTGATCTTCAAGCTCATCGAACGGTGGGCTCTTTGATGTTGGGAACGGTATGCTGTACGGAACAAGCTATAAATTGGTAGCCGTTGGTTTGGAGTGTTGCTATTGATGCTTTTAATGTTTGGCAACTGGAATCCTTTGGGATTTATTTTGCGTAAATATGGTTTTTCTATGATGACGGCGGTATGGTCTTCCGATGACGAAGGTGTATTAATAAGAGAATTAGACATACTAGATATGACGAAACATTTTTAAAAAAAATCAAAATAAAATATTGACTTAAATTAATAAGAGACTTACACCAACAAGATCTAAGATTAGGAGTCTGCTGTCCCATTTTCCTATCTCAAAGACTGTATCCTCAATAGTATTTTGACAACTCATCAATTTATTCAAGAATTTTGAATATTAAATATTTTTTATGTGATTAAATTCTTAAATTCAGATGATATGACATAACATTATTGGAGGAATAGCTAATAAAACAGGAATTTCGGAACAGCAAATCTTCACTTGGATCAATGTCTGCAAATGCTTTCACGGAACTCGAGACAAATTGGCCAGAAGAATTGTTGGCATCGTTGTCCACCCTTGAATAAAAATGAAGCCAAACAACGTTGTGCCAAACATCTCATATAACACATACTTTTTAACTTCAGAACCGTCTATACTAAAAATGAGTGCTGAAGAAGTGGGAGAGCCGGCAAAATTAGCACAAGGCACTGGAGAGGGAGTTGACGAAGGGCTATTTGTTTCCACAATTGACATTGAACTACTACTAATAATAATTAGCATGAAAAAAAACCAATAAATTATGACTACAAACGAATGCTTTCATCTTTCTTTGATCTATTGATCAATTATAAAGTGAATTACACACATAAGCATATATATATA
>JAFMPE010023663.1:10000-15749 GCA_024759925.1 Ficus religiosa | reverse complement strand
AGTTAACCGAGAACTCAAACTTATACTGTCATTCTCTTCCGATCATGATCCAGACTTAGGTTTTCCTTATTTCAAAGAAAATCTAGAGTCATCAAAATTTTCGGGTATTACACACTAAAATTAAGTGTGTGTAAAAATTCAAGAGGATAAAAAAAATTTAGTTCATCGAGATTTCCAGATGATGAAAGAATAGTATCATAATTATAATAAATTTTTATTTCTGTTGGTACTAAACATAATAAGTATTTATTTATTGCATTAGTTGTTTTATTTTTAGGTATAACAATTGCTTGCTGTTTTAAATAATCAATATTGTCAAAATTATTATTAAAATTTTTGTATATTGTGGTAGAAATGTATTGAATAGAATTTGTATTATATAGTATTATATATTTTTCTGGTATTTTAATCCAAATAACATATTCATTTTCAGTATCTTTTATTCCATTTGCTGTTCCACTACCAAAACTTAAAATCCATTCACAAAAGTTACTAATATCTATTTGTTCGTCAATAAAGTAGTTAGCTTTTTTTAATCGTATGTTTTCTGTCAATGTACGAATATGGAAATATGGTCTATGGTAAGAATTATTTATACTTACATCAATTATATTTTCTTTTGTTCTATTTGGAATAACTGGTAATATTTGTCTAAAGTTACCATCTAATATGACTATCATTCCTCCAAAAGGACGATTAAAGTCATTCTTTAGATCTTACATTGTTTTATCTAAAACTTGAAAACAATATTTATTTGTCACAGGTGTTTCATCCCATAAAATTAATGTTGTTTTCTCAGTTAATTTTACTCGTTGAGTGCATTTTTTTAATTTGGTAAGTTGAAAATATGTCGATTGAAAGTGATATGTGAAATCTTAAACGTACAGTTCGGCCTTTTAGTAATAATAACAATGTTATGCCAGACGATGCCACAGCTAATACAATTTCATCATTTGATCTAATTTTACTAATAATTACACATAAATATGTTTTTCCTATACTGCCATAGCCATATATGAAAAATAAATTATTTTGTTTGTTTTCAACCTCTAAAATTTGATTATAAATAAATTGCTATTATTGATTTAAATTTTGTACTAAATTGAAATTTTCTTCTTTTAATTTATATTTATCGTAATTAAGTTCTTCTCTCAAAAGATTATATTTAAATATTCAATTAATGAATCAATTAGAAGTGGAAGATTATAATGTGATAAAGAACATGAATTTAAATTTAATAATTTTTCTAATTCATATAATACAATATTGTATTATTCATTTTCAAGAATTTCAAAATTTGGGTTGTTAAATAAGACTCTTATTTTGTATAAAATATAGTTGCACATTAATTTTCAATGTTTTTGTAAAAATTTTATTAGATCAGAAATATTACAAAATAACAGTATTGTAATAAAAAGTTGACGAAATTGTGTAGATGTTGACTAGAATGATGCCTCTCCTATTGATTCATCCCATTCTTTATCATCTCCCAATAAACCTAATACATGACAAGCTGTTCATTTGTAGGATAAATAATATTGTTTATTGTTCGAAGTGATTCATAACTTGTTGAACTTTTTTGATGATTTAATAATAATTTTAAATAATACAATTCATCAGAATTTGGATGAATATAAAATGTTCATTCTATAGTATGTCCATTTTGTCGACGAGTCCAAATTTTTTCTTTTTTATTCCAAACAAATTTTGTTAGAAATTCTATATAGGTAAGTTGTCAAGCATCTTCATTAGTTTTATTAATTCACATCTATTCTGTTAATGTTGTTTTTTGAATTTGTGGTTTTCATATTATATTTTGTAATTGTTGACTTTTATGAAATGTAATATTTTGCATCTTTGTTAAATGAATAGAAAAGCGTTAAATAGCTGGATTTCTATGATGGATTGAATATTTGAATATTCTCCAAATCATAGGGTGTAATCTACCAACAGTTAAGATAAGCTTTTATTTCATTAACTTCTTTATAATTTATTATTTCATTCATTTCAATAATAATATTATCATTAATAACGGCTCTTATTTCATCTGCACTTTTTGTTAAATATTTAAATAAATATTTAATAAGCATAGATTGAAAACATATTTCGAAATAAATATATGTACAATATTTTAGACATAAAGTTCGATTATAAGGAACAACGTATCTATTATCAAGTTTAATCCCTTCTTTAATAATATTGAAATCTGTATCTCTGCGACGATAATTTACAAAACAATTTTCTTATATAGTTGTTTCATTTTTTATTTGTTTCAGAACTTTTTTGAACATTTTGAATTTTTCATACATGGTGCAGATGTCTTTGCATATCTACATGGTCCATGTATCATATATTCAGTTATAATTTTATAACCTAAATGATCTATTTTGGGTTTGGAATAATTTATACAGAAATAAATTTGTCTATTTGTATTGGAACATGATATTTATGTTCAGGATATAATCAAAATAACATATGATAATGAGGTAAACCATGTTTTTGAAATTCTACCACATATAAATCTAAAGTTAAAAAGAAAAAAAAGGTTAGTTTTTTTTTTTTAAATAAAACATTATAATAATAATTTTTTTTTGTTATATTAAATAAATTAACTCACCTGCTATTCTGGGTCCAAAAATGACTCCTAATTTTATTGTATTTAATAGATAGTTTAATTTAATTTTAAATATTCTACTTACGATATCTGGTCTATCTTCAGTTTTTTGTCATGGAATTATTAATAAATTTTTTTTTAATTTCTGACCATTTATAATTACATGTAAATGTTAGAAATATATCAGGATTTCCATGATGTCTACGAATTGTCATTACATCTTGATAATTTTGAATAATTTATCTTGGACTTATTGTATAAGATGATAGTAAAATAATCATTTTTCCAATTGCTTGTGCATTTGTTTCACCTCTAATTATAGCATCTTGAATATCTTTATATATTTAATATCTTAAATTGTTTTGATTCTGTTTAATATAATCTAGACGATCTTCTTCAATAGAAGAATAAATATCCACAATATATTGTTGAAAAATTCGACCAGATCTAAATAATATATTTCCTTGTTGTACTCGTTGTTGGAGTTGAAAAGAATAAAATGATCTTATTGATATTCGATGTCTACATGGTTGTTTACCAGTAAAATTTGGATTTCATCATATATCAATTATATATCCATTTTCTTCATAATGAAATAATAATGGATATTGTAATGCTATATAAAATGGATGAAATTTATTGATTCTTTGTAATTATCTAGTTTGACTGTGAATGATAGTATCTCTTCCATCGTCATGTTGACCAATATCTCCAACAATTAAAGCACCTATATCTGTTGAAGTTGGAAGATCATGTTGTGCACTATCTCCTTGTCATCTTTCTATTAATCTCAATTTCATTTATGGTACCCGATTATTTTTATAATTATCTCTGACAATTCTAAAAAGTTGTATTAATCTGTATGTTTCATCTAACATTGTAATTAATTTTTGAACTATTATCTCATTTAAATATTTAAATTATTATTATTTGGAAGTGTAGCTATTCTGTTTTGAATTTTATTTTCTGTATCATAAATATATAGTTATGCAAATTTTGGAGGATTACTATTAGTGGGAAGTAAAGATCCAATTAAATGATGTATTTGACCACTAATTTTGAAAATATATGATGCTGATGAATTATTAATATCTGATTGAATATTTGCTCTAAATGAAGTAAAAGCAAACATAGAATTATAAACTCTAATATATTTTTTTTTCTAAAATTTACACTTAATGGTCATCCATTATAATTCAATAGTTGATCTAAAATTAGTGGAGTTTTCTTATTTAAAGGTATATTAACTTTTCCATTTTGACAACATAAAAAAAATCTTGATGGATTTGTGTTTCGAGTTTGTTCATTTTTCTAGAATAACTGTCCACAATGTTGACATGTATAATTACAATCTCCAATGTCAATATATTTATCATTTGAACCTGAGTTAAGAATTTATAAGAAAAATAAAAGGAAAATCATAAATTATTAATAAAAAATTTTATTTAAACTAATAATTAGTAAAAAAATGAGAAAAAAATATAAGATTTAGATTTTACTTTTTTCAATTGATGGACAATTGTAGACATCAAAAGTTTAGTTTGTTATTCCTTCGTTTGTGTTGAAAGTTGGAGATAATTGAATAAATCTGGTTTGATAACCGGATATAATTTCTACATTCAATTCTTCAAACTGGTTATTTGAAGACTATAAGTTTGTGGACGTCGATGCTTCATTATTGTTCATATTATTTACTTTTTTTTTGTATGTTTTAAATGTCTCAAATAATTAATATTTTTGTGAAAATTTCTTTTCATTCTGATCATTTATATGTTTTATATGAATAAAAAGGACAACAAAAAAAATTGGTAAAAATAGAAATTGTAAATATAAATGTAGGCAAAAAAAAAAAAAACATTTTAGTTAATAAAACAACTATAATGTTTAAATAGGCAAAAATATGATAACATATATAAAATAAAAATAAAGTATTAATTACAACCATATGTTTGTTGTTTCAATAAAAAAACGGAAAATAAATAAATAAATTTAACAATTTTAACAAATAAAAAAATAAATACAAATTGATTTTATGTAATACAAATAAAATGAAGATAATTTTTGTTATTAACAATTAAATGTAATAATTTATTACATATTGAAAATAAGTTATGTAATTAATAAAATATAAAAGTGTTAAAAAAAAAGGTGCACTTAGATTTATATGTATTTTCATAAAATTTACTTATAATATACAAGATCTTAAATAGAAAATAAAATATTGGACGAAGCAACTTAAAATATTTCTATTGTTGAGTTGGATTCACAACTAATCCTATGAATCCTTAGGATTGATGTATTCTGTATTGGTGTATTCTTTATATATATATATATATATATGTATATCTTGTAGTTTCATATCATGGATCAAGCGAAATCTAGGAAATTTTTTTATTTTATTTTGTTATAGGTTTTCTATGTTATTTTTAATTCTTTCTTTCTTTCAGTTTTCTAAGTTGTCTATGAGTTTTAATATTGTAGTTTTATTATTTTAAATCGGTTTCTTTTTCTCCGGATTTTTATAGAAAATTAATATCTTTATATATTCACATAATAAATGATTCATGTAATTTTATTTTTTTGGTGGTACATAGTTAGTCAAAAAATTATTTTGTTATTTCATAAATTTAGCATACATTTTTTTTATTTTTTTTAAGAAAAATTATATTCATTATTTGTATAATAAATGAATTAATATAATTAGATAATATTACATATTGTTAAATATAATAATAATATCAAAAGATTCCTTTTTATTTCTTTTTTCTATATTTGTTTTTAGATTACATTATAGTTATTATTACTTTTTTTTTAGTGTTTGTTAATAATTAAACACATATTTATTTGATATGTCTACCTTTTTGTATTTTTTTTATGTTTAGCAAATTATGTCCATAAAATTAAATAATAAGTAAATTAATATATATATATATATATTCTTTTATCAACTAAGACATACAAAATGAAAGTAGTTAATTAATCAGTCACTAAATGTAGACATTGAATTTTGTAAAACATTAGAGGCATTGAGAGAAAAAATTTCTATGTGATTATCGTGACAAATTCGAATTACACAATTTTTGTCCTTTTTTTTTTTTTTTTTTTGCTAGTAGCTTTATCTTTATAATGTGCTTT
>JAFMPE010023663.1:0-5000 GCA_024759925.1 Ficus religiosa | reverse complement strand
CACAATCGATGATGACGTCATATCAGTTCACTCTGATAACTGCTAAGCCCATGATCTATGATCAAATTCACCCCGATAACTGTAATAACCGAAATTTTTATAGACTCATGATTTCTTTATATGTAAAGAAATTTAAGTCCGTACTATGCCTTTATGTAATATTTCATGAAAATTATGAATATCAATGTAAAATTCATAATTTTATTAGCAGTATACATTTGAGTTCTCGTTTAATTAGCTATGAGATTCAATAATAGTTTGCTTAGCCAAGCATGAAACCTTTTAAGAAAAAAGGCAGAATAAGAATTTATGATTTTATTCCAGTCAACATTTGACCAGAATGACTCAAGGCATGATTATGACGGTATTGTAGTATAGCAAGCAGTATGAAAATTATACTGTAAAAAACCGTCATCACAGATGAAAATGTAAGAATAAGGTACGAGACCACTTTAGAAAAATCAAGCACAATATTTAGAGTAAAAAGGACTAAGTAGCACCAAGTCCTAAGAAAAATTTATATGCAGTCCAATTAAGCACAGATGAATTCTGGACTGTAGTCCAGTATGACAATACTGTTATTAGTTGAAAACAGTATTTGTAATATCTGCATTAGTATGAAAATGGACTGCATATTAGGAGGAAAGCCAAACAAGGCCTTATTTAAAGGACACCTCATATTGGATATATATGTGAATTTTGGGATTATTGGAAATTAGAAGAAATTATGTGGAAGTTTTTGATTAGATAATTTAGTGGATAACTTTGAAGAGATTTTTGGCCTAAAATTGCTCCAAATGGCCGGCCACCTAAGGGGGTATTTGAATAAATATTTTGTTTTTAGACCCTAGTATTCAATTTTAAGAATAAAAATAATTGTAACAAATTAGGTATTTTTCACCCATAAATAGGGGTGGGGTGTAGAAGAAAAACTATTAGTTGGACCCCAAATTTTTGCTTCTCTTTCAACTTTCTCTCTCCCCCTTAGAACTGAAAGAAAAAAAAAAAAGGAGAGAGAAAGAAGAGTAGCTGGTTATGTGTGGGTGAGATGAGGAAGAAAATTTTCCAATCCAAGCAGTAAATCCACCACTCAAGACCTAGAGGTATTCCTCTTAATCCCTTAAGCCTCCTATTAAGTTTTGATTATGGATCTATATGTATTTCAAGCATGGATTTGTAAGAGCACAAGCTCACCCTTTCTATTTTTCATGCAATAATTTATTATGCTTAGTATGTGCTTGATTTAGGTTTAGATGGTCTTGATCTACAAGTTTAAGCATGCATGTGATGTTATGCTTTAGGAAGAATGTGGAATGTGTAACGACCCACCTTATATAGGCCATTACCATACTTATCTTATATAATTACTTAACTTGTCTAACTCAGCGGAAGTACAGAATATATATTTTTTTAAAACAACTTGAAAATCTAACTCATCACATATTTACATATATATATATATATATATATATGCACATTTTCTTAATGAAGTACTTGAGTATCAAACTTATATATATACAGCATAACAACTACAAATATTATAATTCAAAACGCGTAGCGGTCTCCATCCCAAGTTTTACAACTAGCCATGCCAAGCCCCACCGTCTTGTATCAAGGATTGCTGATAGGTTGCTTGCCTACAACATAGACGTAAGTCGTAGTTTTCGCTCAGCAAGTACAACTTTAAACCATGCATGAACAAATTATGCTTCATTATGCTTTCTTAGGTTAGCATATGTTTGGGCCCTTACATAACATAAGTGTACGTACCGTAGCGCGTAACCATGGAAAGGTTGAGGCGGCCAGTCCAATTCAACACAAACCATGGACCAAACCCCACCTAGAGTGGGTCGGTATGACACAATGTAACTTGTTTGCCAACATACTTGAAAACTTACTTTAAATCCTTAAAACTTGTTCTTGCCTTGAAACATATTTAAGAAACCATTTCATACTTGAAACTTGATTTTATTCTTATCATATGAATTATCATTAGTGAGCATGCTTCATGATTTCAAAAAATAAATCATAAATCATATGCATCACATAAATGCATGAGCTTTGAAAACATGCAAGCACTCAAACAAATTGCCTATGCTGTAAGCGGAGTTGTACTTACTGGTTATGTTACATCCTGGATTTGTTGCTTCAGCAGGTTGCAACGACAGGTTACTTTCCTGTTTCCAAAAGGGACGTAAGATAAGGATCATCCTATCTTGCCATAAATCATTTCATTCAATGCTGGTATCCTTAACCAACATTCACCAGTAACCCTAGTTACATGTCCTCCACACACTACAACGATATCTTATTTGGTTACTAAATGTAACCCTAAGGCACATGACTCAATTATAATTAAATCGTATCTTGTTTGATACATGGCCCAATTATACTTAAATAGTATCTTATTAGGTTACAATTAGTAACCCTAGTTATAAGCCTAATCATACTTAGACTATACGCTATTAGGTTACTAAGGCCCAATTACTTTTAAAGTAATACCCTATTAGGTTACCATTAGTAACCATGGGTTTTAGGCCCAACTCAATAGCTTGGGTATCCTATTTGGTTACTAATGGTTATCATCTTGTAAATATATTTTCAAAATAATTTTGACCTATGTATTTATTTTTCTCTTTCTTAACAAGACTTGTCTAATTTAATTAATTTTTCTAAGGATTCTTTGTAAAACTGAAATATTCCTTGAACAAGGATAATAAAACCGTGAAATTCTAAAAACCATCTTTAAAAACAGTCCATAGGTTTGGTTATCAATGCATGTGTAGGAATTGCCTGTTCATGCACTGTTTTGAAAATTCTATGCAGGAATTTCCTGTTTTCTACTTCTTGCTCAGTTTTTAAGATTCAATTTTATCTTAAAATCTGTTTTGAATTTGAAAAAGTTTTCTTCATAAAAGTTGTAGATCTCAAAAAACCCTACAACTTTTGTTTTCTTCTTAAGTTTTAGTTTTGCCTTTAACCTATCCTTTTTCTTTGTTGAAACTATCTGGCCATGCACAGGATCTGGGCAGACCAGGTTCGGATTTTTATAAAAACAGAGGCCTTTCGAGCCTTATTTTTAAAAACATCTGCTCTGCTCCCTAGGAATTTCAATTCTCTACAACTTTGTAGTTTTAAATTTTTCCAATTCGGCCTCTAAAGGCCTCAAAATTCCATTTCCAGATTACTGCCCAGTTTAATCCGAAACTGGCAATTTTCAACTTTGGTTAATTTTTACGTAAAATTATGCACACCCTACCTTAAACGGTTGAAACCATAAGCCTAGACAAACATGCAGTGCGTTACATATAGTTTTCATCATCATGCATTAATTTCCCATCCTTACAAACCCAAATGGTATTTCATACCAAATTAGAGTTTTGGGGTTAATTTTTAACCCTCCATTCATCATACATTAACATCCCATTATCATTCATTCAATGCCTCTTCTTGTGTGTGTGGGGACATATTACAAACAAATAATAGGCATTCACACATACCACATATTCTCTAACACATAATATCACAAACATCCATCAAACCATAAATCAAGACCACTAAACCCTAATCAAGCACATATTAATCATTCTAGGTTATTGCATGAAAAATAAAGGTGAACTTATGATCCGACATACCCAACATAAAATACACATAAACCCTTGAATCATAACTTAATTGAATTGCTTAAAGGATTTAGGAGGGTTACCTTTCAACCTTGAGAATGGTTCTAGGTCTTGAATCAACATTTCCTTCCTTACTTTTCTTCCTCCAAAAATCTGAGCACTCTCTTTCTTTGTTTTTTTTTTTTTTTTCCTCTCTCTCTCTTTTGGGTTCGGCTCCTAAGGTGGAAGAGAAAAAGAGTTGGAAATAAACTAAAATTTGGGGTGTAACTAAATGGTCCAACACTCCCCTATCATCATGAAAATTAATTTTTTTTCTAGATTTATTTGTATTCCTAAAGTTGCATATCTAACCCCAAAAGCACAATATCTACTAAAAAGACCCTTGAGGTGGCCGGCCATAAGGGTGCCAATTTGCACTCAATAAATGCATAATTATCCTCTTAATTTTTAATTAAAAAATTGCTTGTTTATCTTGAATGAGGTGTCACCCAATAAGACCATGTTTGACACTTTCCTTAATATGCAGTCCATTTTCTTAATAACTCAGGTAGTACTAATATTATTTTCAACTAATAACATTATAGTTTTACTGGACTGCAGTCCAGAATTTATCTGTACTTAACTGGTCTGCGTGTAGGTTTTTCTTAGGACTTGAAACTACTTAGTCCTTATTGCTCTTAATATTGTGCTTGATTTTTCTAAAGTAGTCTCATACCTTATACTGCTCGCTATACTGCAGTACCGTCATAATCATACCTTAAGTCATTTTGGTCAAACGTTGACCAGAATAAAATCATAAATTTTTATTCTGCCTTTTTCTTCAAAAGGCCTAATGCTTGGCTAAGCAAACTATTATTGAGTCTTATAATATTATAAGAACTCAAATATAATCTAATAAAATCAAATCAGAAATTTTACAAAAACATTCATATTCCTTAATAAGGAAATCATGAATCAGCAAAAAGGGCGGCTATTACAATCTACCCCCCTTAAAAATTTTCGTCCCCGATAATTAAAATAGGTTGGGATAGTTTTTTCTCATTTCCTCTTCTAGTTCCCATGTTGCTTCTTCAGCATTATGATTCTACCATAATACTTTAACCATAGGAATGGTTTTGTTTCTTAAGACTTTTTCTTCCCGACCCAGAATCCGGACTCGCTTTTCTTCGTACGTCAAGTCCGTTTGGACTTCAATTGGTTCTTGACTTAGCACATGGGAAGGATCAGGTGTGTAATACCTAGATTTTCTTGGTTATTTTTCCTTTCTAAAAGGAAATAAACATGCCGATAAGGTATTTATGCAAAAGTTCGCTTTAGAACTTTATTACGTGTTGAGAGTTCTTATAGCTATATAAGACTCAAAAATGATTGTTTAAG